>PNEQ01077953.1:15856-52528 GCA_003012365.1 Medauroidea extradentata
GGGGGGGGGGGGGGAGGTTGGAATGACGCCCCTGCGGAGTCATCAGCAGGGTGATCCGGGAGGGCTCACCACTAACAACAAAATAAACCCGCAGCTTCGTCGCGCGGCACGACGTCCGGGCTGATGAGCCCTCACCCCCACACCTGCTTACCTACCATCCCTAGCGCGCACGGGTTGTGGACGGCTGATAAAACATCGTTAGCTTCCCGAGGGACCCAGCATCGCCGCCGCCATCGTCCAATAAACTATCGTTAGCGTCGCCGCGATGTGGCTGTCCCGGAACGAACGGCTATTCTGTTGGGACTATCGCTGGTCCCTACGACCGTCGTTGTCCTCTACTGATTTTATTTATTTATCGTATGGCAAGGCAACTGAAACGTAATATGACACTATATATACATAAAATTATACAACATGTACAAATACTAGAACGCATTCATAAACTGATGTACAATTGCTGCAGCCAGTCTATGAAGGAAGGAATTGATGACATATTTCACTAACGGGCATTCTTTAAGGTTAAATATCCCGCGTGTGTAGTGAGATTCTTTGTCACATAGCAGCACTTTCAAGAATGCAATTTATTCCGTCAATACCTTGAAAACCTTTGGATGGATTTCAAATCTGAAAATTGAATTGTGCATAGAAATACTATATAAGTTTTGTGAATTATTTTGCATGTTATTTAAAATACATCATGGCATGTTTACATAAAACAATTTTCGAAATAATTTTTTTTTTTTTTTTTTTTAAAAATTCGTTATACAAAATTGACCAACAATGAAACGAATGCGTATCCGTTTTCAGATTTTGAATTGGCCAAGTACTTTAAGCCTAGAGAGAAATAGAAGAATTTGACTTATCTGGGAGTGGGGAGACGGGTCGGGCCGCGCCGCATTTGTGACATCCGCATGAGGGGGGGGGGGGAGAGATTGGAGTACCCAGTGGGTACGTTGAGTGACAGGTGATACTCAGCATATGAGACAGAAACACTCAACAAACCGCTTCACAGAACCAAAGAACAAATCAGCCTTGGCTTTCGGTATCGTAACACACAGCATTCGTATGGAGTTATCTCGGTAAATAATGGACCTAAATTAAATCAGGATAGTCGGACCGGGATTCGAATCCGGTTCCACGCGAATTCAAATTCAAGCGTTTTACAACTGCTCCACTTCACTCGGCGAGTGGTACTTAAGATCAGGTAAATATCGTATACTTTATTCTTCAGAATGCTACAGCGGCTATTTGCGTTAAAACAGATGGAAATGATTTCTCAAGAAATTTTATTGTTTAGTATTGAAACTTTTAGAGATGACAATTAAAAAACTGCCACCTTAGCTATCAGAACTGCTGTTTTATAGGCGTTTCGGGATAAAGTGGGCATTCAAAAAAGCCCTGGTTAATTTCTGTTTTACGCCAGTTTATATATTTCCGCTTGATGTAAACATAATAGGCTTGTACTATGTTTACATCTTCACTACACTGCTCGAAAATGTTATCTACCCTATCTTACTCATTAAATACACGGGTGGTGAATAAGTGCTATAATCAATAGCAATTGTACTTACAAATACCTGTGAGTTAACGTCTATGTAATAAGGGTTTTCCGTGCATTTACTATAATTTATACGACACGTACTATTGCCGTTACGAATCTTGTAAATGTGTGCCCATTACGTTAGAATTTTTTACTCAGAGCCGCCACTACAAAAAAAAAAAAAACACGACATAATGACACACATATTTTCGTTCGATTAAGTCTCTTCGATTTTGGTATTCCTATGTTCCCGTACCTTGCAAATTTTGACTTTGTCACGTCGCTATGGGAAAACTATGAGAGCTAACACTTTTTGGAAGTATAAAACGTAGTCACAAGTAACGTCTGTAAAACGAACACTACGCCTTTCAGATATAAAACTATTCATTTTTGCCACGTGAACGTCCTTAAGAGTGCGTGGTAGATAAATAAACACTGAAAATATCAATTGATTTCTACGCTTTTTCAAAGCTAATATGGATAAAATACTCGACGACAATCCTAGATAATGGTATTTGCCAACTTTATGAGTAAATATTTATCCAGAATTACTAATTCGTTAC
The DNA here is from genome assembly GCA_003012365.1 of Medauroidea extradentata. Lineage (NCBI taxonomy): Eukaryota > Metazoa > Arthropoda > Insecta > Phasmatodea > Phasmatidae > Medauroidea > Medauroidea extradentata. The sequence goes on from PNEQ01077953.1 coordinate 17,960, forward strand.
GCGTGATCTCTTGCGCACAGTTAAATGCACAAGGTTCCGGCGTCAGGGATTGTGCCTCAGAAGTTCGTAACACTGCAAACAATTTTGTTTAAAACGTTGGCTAAAACTATTGTCTAGTATTGCTGTTGTTTAATTTTCGCAAATTGGCTTCAAGAAACCTACAGTTATATTAAGTGCTTTTAGCGTTGAGTTATGTACCACGCCCTCTTAATGTCATGCTCACTTGTTTCTCCTGTTTTTGCGATAGTTTTTTTTTTAAATTTAAACGAGAACAGATATCAAACACCTGTCTGGCAGTTTTGTTTAGAATGGTTTTTGCCATGATAGCTAATTTTTTCAAAGCAAGAAATAATATGATTTCGACTAAAAAGTCAACTAACCATAATATAGTTAGGTACATAATCAGCTAAAACAATAGTATTTACTGCCTTGTAAAAATCAGCCATCATGGAGAAGATGGTTTTAAACAGAACTGCCGGACAGATTTTTGACATCTTCTCTCCTTTAGGTGTAAAAAATTAATATATTAAAAAAGGGCGCTGGACCCGTAAAATTTCATTTTTTTTTTTATATTTGCGTCAAACACTGTTCAACTTTTACACATCAGATAACACGTCATTTCCCCAAATAAAATAAAAATTAGGCCCCATAGGTTTTGCATAATCACTCATCAAAGTCACAAATTGGCCATTGCGGTGTATCAAAAATTAAAAAAAAAAAAAAAAAATCACCTAATCAATTCAAAATTGCAGATACTAAAAGTCAGTGTATCAATGCATTTTATGACATGTTTTTCAAAAGTTAGTTTTGAAAATTTCAGTAGTAGCCGAAAGTCAAAGTTATGCAAAAATGTACTCATTTTCATTAATTTTTTAAAAATACAAAAATGTATCGCTTTGTGTTTAAAAAAGTGTCTTGAAGTAGCTCACATCATTATATCAATATGAATTATCTTGTTTCTGTAAGTTAATTATTTTTTATTATTTTGGCTACACCGCAACTGCCAATTTGTGACTTTGATAGGTGATTATACTAAAACGATGGGAACTAATTTTTTTTATTTGGGAAAATGACATGTTATCTGATGTGTAAAAGTTGAACAGTGTTTGGCACGAATATAAAATTTTGAATTTTTACGGGTCCAACGTCTAACTATCGCTGCTCGCAGTGAGGACCGCGTACGTGACGCAGGCGGGAGACGAACAGAAGACTCCGGGCGTCGTCGTGCGCGGTAGGGCAGGGGCTATTTGGGTCAACGCGGCGAACGACGACGCGACCTCAGCGCAGTGTCGCTGTACATACGACCGAGAGTTCATGTCACGATGCATCAGACAGCGAATGCTCGCCCGTTTATCTTTCCCTTCCGTGACTGGACCGTAGTCTATGTAGTAACTGGGTCAGTAGAGAAAAACACACACAGAGCTCATAATAAAATATACAATGTTATCGAGCAGCTATGTTTAAAGTGAGATGGTGAATGGACCAAGGAAAAGATAAATGAGCAGGAGAGGGACACAGAGAGAGAGAGAGAGATAGAGAGTAGCGTGTCCCTCCGGTGACAATTAGCGGAATTATTTTTATTCAAAACGGTGTTTTTCCTCTCCGCGATTCATAAATCACAGTTTATACACGCGAGAACAAAAACACACCGTGATAATTCATACCAGAACGAATTTGAAGTTTCACAGCGACAAGGGAAACAATGATACTCTCCGACAAATCTGCGTAATAAAATAAGGTCGCTGATATTTATTTTTAAATATATATATAATGTTCTGTAAACAAAAAGCCCAACGCTGGATTGTGATGCCTGGGATGGAAAGCCAATTCCCACGCAACGGATTTGAAGTACTTCAACAAATCGATGGTGAAGAATGAAATTCTTCTATGTCAAATTTTTTTTAATTTCACAAGAAAGAAAAAAGAAACTGTTTATTTTGCATGGAGCACATCCACAGCTGTAATCTTTGTATAACATATTTAGTTAAAATTTTATTTACTATGTTCACTAGGTCAAACATACTTCGTCAAATTTTCCGTGCAGTAACATTAAAAAAAAAAATGCTGAAAATTGACATAGAAGGTTTCCATTCTTCATAATCGAAACGTGATTTTTTCCCCAGCTTAGTTATACAATGCTAAACCTTATGTAGACGAAAAGCTACTGATAAAAAAAAATTATCAGACTACTATGTAGTCGTATGCATACACATTACCATTGTATATAAACCGCTATATGTGTGATATTTTTTTCAGTCGGTGGCGAGTCATTTTCAAATTTAAACTAGCACGAACGTTGATGTTTGCGTGTAGCTGGACAACACTATTGAAAAATTTCTGACGTTTCGTCACAATAAAATGATGATGCTGGCTATCGGCTTGTGAAGTGATATTATTCCTTTTGACACGATTTTTAGAGTTATTATCTAGTAATAACGTCACGAGTACGTCACAAAAATATGTTTGCAAAATTTTGTTTCAATGCCTTACATGCACATAGGCGGTTCTGCTTCATTGGCAGCCATGTCTTTGTTCAGAAATGTCTCACATTTGATCGCACCAATCAGAATAAAGTTATTGTGATACCACATGTATGTGATTTGCCAACCGGACCTCAAGACAAGTGAGAGTTTATAACTGACCTTGAAGAAGAGATGCAAGTGTGCACGTAGGGAATTGAAACTGAACGGTACAAACATTTGTCCACCACAAAATCATGGCTCTATCTAGTACATAGAAAATAATATAGACAATGTTATACGTAAGACAAAGATAATTATTAGGTTAATCTGCAAGTACGGATACACACGGTAAACGTTATTTACACGAAGTGGAAAACGTTTTTACTTTAGTTGAATATATTGTAAACGAACAGTATACTGTACTTTTACAGATAATTTATTTGTAAATAAGTATGCAAGATTTATTTTTGACGGGGCCGCGGTTGGCGTAGTGGCTAGGGTGCTTGTCTCCCAACCTAAAGGAACCTCATACTCCTCGCTACAGAACACACACCACATCCTCTAGCCCTCCATCTGTTTGTTTCTGTCATCTCTATGAGCAATCGCAAGTACAGAAGCGGCAGTAAACACTTCGTTATGCCCTGTTTGTAAAATATATACAGCAATTAGCACTGCTGCTGTGGCGTTAGAACAATTTTCAACTGGATAAGGAAGGAGGATATAAAGTTGTAGGGTAAGGAGAACATTATAAATATCGTGTTTTAATGCGTTGTTGTCTAAAAGCATTTTAAGCCCAATGAAAACGTTTAAGTACCAGTAAGTGTAATTAAATAATGACTACACAAAATTAATTCACAATAATTGTTAGAAAACTTGCAAACAGGAGTCATCAAATTCGTTTTTAATATCTGAGGGAAATTAAATACTGAACGCAAATAAAATATTTTGACAAGAATTCATCACATCAGAAAAGTACACGCTCAGTATTACTGAGCTTTTTTTACATGAAAAAAAAGGGAGAGATACATCCCTTTGATCTCCCCTCGTCCAGTTACTACACCATTGTACTGCTGTCAATAAATACATTAACAAGGGCCCGCAGTGGTGTTGTGTTCAGACAACTCGCCTACCAATGCGATCCGCGCTTGATTTCCGGTGGGGCAGCACATGAGTTTTGTCCGTGAGAAACATTGCGGGCGTTGCTGGTGGCCGGTGGGTATCCTCGAGACACACCCGTGTCCCCGTCCTTGCATTTCGCCCTTGTTGCGTAAGCACCTTACTTTATCTTTATAAGTATTTAAGCCCTCGCAGTGAAAGTTTCTAAATTCTGACAAGAATAATGTTTAATATGCTGTAATACCGCAAATTCTATCTAATTTGTACTACATTATTAACATTGAGTTTTAGCTGTTAACCTATAACTTCGCCGCAATCAGTCAGACAATGTTTTTATATTCATAGTGTTATGATATTGCCTGGCAAGCCGGGCAGCGAGAGGTTCGAGCTTCAATTAGGCCAGCGTTGGGAAACCACGGAAGACAGCAACTCACCTCATCCCCCTCGTAGTGGCGCAAAACCAGGTCTGTCGTCCGCCAACACTCATCCGATCTAAAGCAGTCCAGCTCTCCTCCGGGACTCGGGAGTCGTGTTCCGGCGGCCGTTTGCTCGTTCGTCGATGCTGTCTACCTCATCAATCCAGCTTTCGGTAACAGTTTTTTTGTATTCAGAGTACCTGCCGTTGTAGTACAGTAAATTCCGTTTAACCATAAATGTCTGAGTCACACTTAACCCTGAATGTTATCTAAATGAACCCACAGTGTAGCAAGATCAGAGTGAAACCCCCTTAAATAATAATAATTTGTAGGGCCACGATTTTGTCGCGAAAATATTTTTGCCCCACTTTGTTTCAGTGACTCACGTGCACATCGGCTGTTCTGTTTCAAGGTTATTGACAGCATGTCTTTGTTCAGACACGTTTATCATTTTACTGCACCAATCAGTAGAGACATGCAAAATTCGCGTTATTTTCTGACAGCTGACTAGACTCCAAGTGACTATAGGCTCGGTTGACGCCTCCCGCTGGCCGATATTGTCGTGACTTGCCGCGGAGAATGCTTACACGGTGCAGAGGCCAATATCTGCAAAGACATAACACGCGTAAATGACAACACATAAAAGTTCGTGACCAATTGAATCGCAGATTATGCTCTGTTATGTATAGGAAAGTGAAGTTTAGCCTGCCACCAAATGATAACGCGAATTTTGCATGTCTCTACCAATCAGAATAATATTATTGTGAGTCTGTACGTCTATAATTTACCAAGGCCAGTGAGAGTAAAATCATCCAACCACAGACGATGTAGCAGAGCTGCAGGTGTGCACACGACGCATCGAAACCAAATGCTGCAAAAATCTTTTCGCCATAAAATCGCGGCTCTAATAATTTGTAACAGCAACTACCATATAAAATCCTTAAATATTAAGTTTTGAAAACTGGTGGAGGCTTGTATCCTTCTCGTCCTGTCACAGCAAGACCTAATTATACATTACCAGTTAAATCCCCATGTCTAGACTGTAGCTCACTTTGCGGTATAATCGGTAATTAAACAATTTTCTTCACAGAACTTAAAAAAAAAATAAAAAGTAATAAAATTAATGTGTAACTGAAACCATAGTCTTTATTAAGGAACTAACCACACGTTTTCATAGAGCGATTTAAGGAAACCATTGAAATCGGGAATCGAACCCGGTTCTTCCCGAATGCGAATCCAACATGTTAGGCTATTATATCGTTGTGCTACCTCGCTTAGTCTAAGGGCATTGTTAAGGAAACAATTAGCTGTTTTGCATCTTCAAGTCATGAACTGAAAGGTCAGTTTGCCCTGAATGAAAACACTCTACAGTTCATAGGTTTCATGTAAGCGCGTGTCAAAAGCGTTATTGCACTGCTTTCTGTTTGTATAAATATTTCGAAGGCTGCTCTTCATTACAAACATGTGCAGTTATGCAAGAGTCAAAGATCTGTATTATTATTTTTTATATTCTAGCAATCTTAGAGAATTAAAAAAAAATCTGTTTGTGTAATCAAGGGTATCGCGAAGTAGCTCAGAACTTCTGCTTTCACTAGATTTTTTTATTTGTGGGATAAATTTGTTTTTAATATCTAAACTAACACGGAAAAGTAATATTGAAACTTCGGCACTCGTTTAATCGTAAAATATAGAATATATTTAAAAAAAAATTAAGGTAAAAAATAATGCAGGAAATGAAATTATATTTAATGTCTACAGTGTGGAGCAGTTTCCGATACAAATGCAAACAAACAATTTATTTCAGCACTCTTAAGATGTCTAAATACATGGTTGAATTGCATTGGACTAGAAAATCACTTTTATACGAATCTATTTTACGTGTTCATAATGTACCTTTCTACAAAAATAAAATATGTTTCAGAGAAGATATTTTAACCCCTTCAGTGTCTGTTTTTTTCACAATGTTTGGCGGAAAATATTCAAGGATTCTGAACACATTAAACACTAAATACGTGTTTAAGGCAATACAAATAGCAATCTCAAAAAATTAAGAGAAAATCATCCAAATTTTTTATAATTTTATTATTTTTTGTACTACTTTTTACTGGTTTACAACCTGAGCTATCTCGGGCAAATGTGTGTTGAGGTTAAGTACTTCCAAAATATCACTCGCAACGAAATACTATTTCCAATCCCTCCAGTGTCGCTTTAATAGCAATTTCCTACGATGGTCTTTGGTTACAAACGTTCCGCCAGTAAAACTATACGATTATCGCTGAAAGTTTAAACGTTCCAGAGCAGTGCAAAGAAAAAATGCACGTCAATTTTAGGATCTTGAGCATAAGAGAAATGAGACACTAGGCACAGATGACAGTGTAGATCTTATCGCTCCTTCGCTTCTGATCCTCCAACGCGCAAATCCGTTCGAAAGGCCCTCTGACGCGCTGACACAAACTCTGAACAACACGCCTGCATTCAATACGGTCACTTTAACAGACGTGTTTACGGAAACAAGCTGACAACTACTGGTAATTAGAGACTTGAGAGACAGGATAATTTCGTGAGTTCAATTACCTGCAGACTAGATCTGGGACAAGTAATCATTGTCTGCTGCAGCTCTTAGCACGCAGTTTCACCTCGGGCCTGGCAGAAACAAAAAGGTCCTGGTTTGCTGGCTGGTATTTTTACTGGGTCACATGTACTCTAGAGCGTATGTACAAACTGCAATACAACCATAAAAGTAACAGAAACGCAATTGCTTTCGAAAATACTAACTTGGTAACTTAAATCGGTTATTTCCCCAGTCCCAATTGATAATTTACACGGAGCCTGAGGCAGACCAATTATGGAGTTGACGGACGTACACCTGGGGCGACAGCTGGGCGTGTTATTGTCTGAGAAAGCACACTGAGAGGTGAAGCCAAGAGGGACATTGGCAAAAGGGGAAGCAACTGTGTGTGTAGAAGACAAAAAAAGGGACGGTAGCACTAATCAGTGACAGAAAATATGAAAACAGCACGCTTCGTTTTTAGTCTGTTTTCTCAGAAGAATGTAAGTTACTATAGGGTTTCCCGTTTCAATACAGAAATGTATTCACAAAGGATTGGACAAGGTTGCCATAAGTAAATCGTATGTTTAATAGGAAAATATGTACAATATATGCTTGATGTCATACTACATTAGTTCGCTAAAATATAATTTTATTACAATCATATTGATATTCCATTATCACTACTTCAAATGAGGAGTGTGTTCAAAAGGTGCTATTTCCACCTTTAAAATGCTGTAGGAAAATATGTACAGTACATTCACTCCTTTTTGATAATAATTGTCAAATTTGGGGTGTGTCTCACCAAAAAATACATTGTTTTGCTCGGGAATGCACAGGGAATCAGATAGTACTCAAGTACAGGACTAGGCCTATATCATGGACAGATTTCGTTTTTTGCTTGGGAAGTGGAAATAGCACCTTTTGAACAGACACTCCTCAAATATAGTAACAAAGATCTAACTTCTGCCCCGTGTTACCCCAACGAATTATTTCCTTAAATATTACTGGCTTCCAGTTGTCAAAGGTGTGTCAAATCAGCTGTCGTCTAATCACAGAAGTGACAGAAATGTGTACTGTCTTGAAATTCAACCTGACCTAGTATCAATACGCGAACTGATCATTCCTCTACCAATTTATTAACTAGGGTGGTGTCTTTAGGGGATTGGTGACCGGCCATATTTAATTTACAGTATTTTCCCTCGTTATAAGAACTCCTGAACGCGCATTAACATTTTTGTCATTTCATGCTCTAAATGTAAGTCTACTTCACCTTTTTACATTGTTAAGTAATACAGTACTCATATTATATAACATTTGTTTCACAGTGCCGTGCAGCGCACCAACGAAAATTCGGTCCTTTATCTAAACAAAAACGCACGCGCTTGCGAGAACACGCGGTAGATAATTACCAAGAAGGTTGCTTTGGAAACCCAACACTCTAATGGCCTCGTATGCGGGTGGTAAACGAATTTGTTAGGTTGAATTATTTTCTGAAAGAAAAAAGCTAGACCACGGGAGCTGCCTGCGCACGTTAAATCGCGCTCCTTATTCCTTTCCTGGTCAAAGTGTGGCCATCGCCCCACGATTCGCCCGTTCGGTCAAAACCCGCCTTGTCTTCACAAAGTGGTGAAGATTAAATCGACATTAAGACACCTATCTAACTGCACAAATCCCTCTCACCCAATACTAGGGATTCGAAATTTTCGCGAAAAGAATTTTGCCTCAGTTTGTTTCAATGCATTAAGTGCACATCTGCAATTCTGCTTCAGGTTTATTGGTAGCGTGTCTAAGTGAAAAACCGTATCTCATTTGACTGAGCCAATTACAATAACGTTCCTGTAACATCACACGTCTGTGATTCGTCAGTAGAATCCCAAAGCTCGTGAGAGTTAAAGCATACAATCACTAAAGGCACGAGAATTTCGCGTGTTAATCTGGCAACAGCGTAGACTTCTCAGACCTATACACACACTGGCCAAAGTCAAATATCCATTGGCTTGTAACCGTAACACGTGTTACTACCACGACTTGTTTCCTTATTTATCACCGGCTTGCAGTCGTCAAATATTGAAACAGGTGTCATCTAATTACAGAAGGTGTAGTGAAGTATACAATATTGGCATTCAACCTGATCTAGAAACAAAACGCGAAGTTATCGTGCCTCTACCAATCGGTAGGGACTGGAAAATTTCGCGAATTCAATGACCTGCAGGCTAGAATCCATTGTACTATGAATACTCAGTCCCCGACCATTTGTCCGCTAGATGCTACTCACTGGAACAACAGGTAATAAACGAATAGACGGGGCTTGAGTATGCACAGTACAATATGTAGGGCCCGGTAGTTTTCGCGAAAAGATTTTTGCATCACTCTGTTTCAGTGTCTTACGTGCGCACCTGCCTCTCGGCTTTGTGGTCAGTGATTGGATGCCGTAACACCCAGCGTCTGGAGGTTAAACCTGCAAATCACAGACGTGATGTGTGGCAGTTATCCGTGTACTGATTGGCACAGTCAAATTAATAACGACTCTACACAAAACCACTCTGTCAATAGCAATGAAGTTGAACCGCAGTTGCGCACGTAAGGCACTGAAACAAAGTGGGGCAAAAATCTTTTCGCGAAAAATACCTGGCCCTAACAATATGATTCTAGCCTACAGGTAATTGAATTCGCGAAATTTTCTAGTCCCTACCAATCGCTGACCACGAAGCAGAACTGCAGGTGTCCTCGTAAGGCAACGAAACAAAATGGGGCAAAATTATTTTCGCGAAAAACAGGGGTTCCTAATTACAATTCGTTTCGCGTAAGTTGAGTACATTTTGACAGACCTGAAGGTACTTATTTACATAATTTAATGTCAGTGACAATGCTTAACTATTTACTGTACAAATGGTGAAACTGACATCTCAGCTTCATTTCAGTTTTAAAAAAAGTTGACTTTCACAGCGTCGGACGTATACAATGTCAATGTACAAACCAGAATTGCCCTCACAACTGTTGACATGTACTGACGTTATGTGGAACGGAGCATACCAACCATAACTTGTGATACGGACGTGAAGGTAAGGTAAGTGGGTTGTACATCTCGTCGACAGCGAGATCGTTAGAAACGGTGACAAACAAATTGACACAATGATAGGAACTGGGAGATAAATCGGCCATGGCCTAGTTTGAGCGTTTTCGCGCTTTAGAGGCTTGGATGGGACGGAACTCTAAGGGCGACCTTGAAGAGAGCATCGAATTCCGTATCGCCACAACGAGTCAAGCACTTAGCAAGTTTGCAATATTCCTGCCGATCCATTTTACTACGGAATTTTAAACGGTGGCCGTATAATGGTATTGGTGAAAAGTCTGTAGGAATGTTCACTGCACGTTTCGACCGTAGTTTCGCATACATTCAGTTTGAAGCACGACAATCTTAAATGGCCATTTTAACTATGTTGTAGGGTTTAGAAACAATGTTTTTAATGAGCATAGAGTCTTGACAATAACATTTCGTCCTTGTCCGAAGTGTTTTTTTTTTCGTGCATTGGCGCCATGGGCACACATAGAAAGTGTCGTAAAAACGTAATTCCCTGTACATTACATCACATTTGAAGCGTGTGGTAGGTAACGTCTTTAAGGGCGCTCGGGAGGCAAAAGTATGCATAATTTTATATTTATATGACAACGCGTTTGTTTTATGGAAATAACTTGTGAAAATTTTTTCGGCTCTAATAGTCTTCCATACTGGCATGTCAAAGTCAAATTCACAAGTTACTGGAACGTGCAAATAACAAAAACCAATTGACTTACTCGAATGAAATAATTCACACTGAAATTACATATCACGGGCCGTATGCTAAAAGATTTAAAAACAAGCGAAAAATTCCTTTTTTTATTGCAGTAAATGAAGGAAATTGTCACCACTTTTAAATTAAAAAAAAAAAAAAACATACATAAAGGAATTTCGTTGTAAGTTATGTCTTCATTTGGAATACGGTATATAGTATCTATAGTTTAGAGGGTGTTATTTCATTTCAGTAAGTTTCAGTTGGTTTTCGCTATTTGTATGTTCCTGTAACTTGCAAATTTTTATTTTGACATGCCGCTATTGGAAGACTATGAGAGCTAAAAAAAATTCACAAGTGGAAACTGTAGCCACAAGCAATTTCTACAAAACTTACACTACATCGTACAAACATAAAATTATACATTTTCGCCACTTGACCATCCTTAATGAACCCTCTCAGCTTTCCACCTCAAGCGATTTCGGCTGGTTGGGCCGGGAATCGATCCCGGATCCTCCCGCGTTACCGTTGCGCCACTTCGCTTGGTTTCATATACAAAAATGGTCACACGCGGTGTAGTAATAGTGCTACAGTCAATCAATTATTTTCATCGAAAGCACAAATATAATTTCTTTGTATGATCAGCCGGAGACGGGTTTTCGCCATAGAAACTCTGCAAACGTCTAACAAATTTTGTAGAAGTTGTGGACTGTACACAGGCGGTAAATTTCCGTACCATTCTAGGTGCAAGTGTGACATATGACCAGTGATTGGGTAACGCACCTGCACAATTAACTTTTAATGTGACAACACACATTACTAAATTCCAGGTGACGCACGTGTTATTTACTAGGTATAGTCTGTTTCACGAATGAGTGTGCTCACCTGACAACACTGCAGACACATCAGTTCTCTGTGGCCTGCTTTGCATCGCAATTTGGCTTCCAATATTTTCAGTGTTGCCAATACAATGTCACATTAATTCGATCATTCACCTAGCTAATACATAGCCTATATTAAAAAAAACAAAGAAATGCATTTTTTAAACGTCAAATACCAGCTGTCAGAAAGGTGCATTCGTGTGTGGTATGGGCAATAGGAAAACAGTAAGGCTTAACGTATCGTCGACAGAAAGGTCCATACAGATGAACAAGGAAGGAAGTGGCCACGTCCTGTTCTAAAAAAAACCTCTCACCTCTCTTCACCTTCTGTCATGTCCGAAAACCTTGTAAAACCGAACTCGGGGAGTCTGGATCAGGAATTGAAAAGCCTGACCTCCGGGACACAAGTCCTATGTTTTATCGCTAAGAGCCCTTTCTTAGTCCGACTGCTTGGCTCGCCGGCTCCTGCCGGGGAAACACGGGTGCCGGGTTCGATTCTCGACTGGGGACGAGAAATGTAGTGCTACTTCCCCGGGTTCAGGATTGGTCTTGTGATTTTCACTTAAGGCCTCGCTCTTTAGTTTTACAGTGGTTTCTAAAATATTTTTTTGATGCAAATCAATACATATATCAAAAATTCATTCCTACAGTTTCTGAATTTCTTTTTGTTGCAATACACCAAATGGATTTTTGCCCCGGAATTATTACATATTTTGTTGTCAAAAAAAGCCAAAATTAAGCAAAATAATTTTTTTTCTAGCAAACGGTAGCCTATATTATTTAAAAAAAAAAAAAAAAACGCTCTGGTAAAATTGTGTCTCACATGACTGTACACAGGCACAAATTTTTTTTCAAAGCATTTGGTTAACAATATTTGAGTTATTTGCAATTATTTGAAATAAAAGAAAGATCATGGCCTTAAGAGTTAGTGGAAGCTAGCTTTTTTTTTTCTTTTTTTCACGTTCGAGGAACGGAAACGAATATAACAAGTCCGTTAAAGACCTTATAGCCTCTAGGCGCGAGGAACTAAAGTAGCGTGCAATGTTGTCGTAGAAACAGTTTTTCAACGGGACTTCAAGCGATGACCCTGTATTTTATTCGTCGAAAGTATGAGGCAAAGTCCAATACAGGTTTATATGATTTAGTTTTTCGATTACGGTTGATATTTTCTCAGCTACAGCAACGTGGAAAAGTCATTTTCTGCGCTTTTGAGGAGCTTGTAATACATGTTTTTAATTAAGAGGACGACATTTTAAAAATCATAGTGACACAGTTTGAAGTGTGTATTATTTTCGTAGATAAACGCACTGTAAACACTTTTATAGGCCGTTCGGGATAAAGTGAACACTAAAAATTTAACCTTTGAAAATTTTCACTAGCCGTTACTGCATATAATTCAACATTAACTATAGTTGCCTTACTACTTGTATGGTTGGCAACGAAATAACACAATATAGTTCCATGTTTATTCGTATTTAAATACAACAATACTGAAACAAATTCAACCGACAGCGATATAATTGTATTTTATATAATTAATTAACTTATTTTTTATCAAACTATATATGTACCTATCGACTGAACAATTTATCTTACACGCGCAAACATAAAGTGACGTGCCCCAGGAGGTTAGACTTTTTCCGTCGTTAGCCGTTACACGCGAAAAGATACGAATTGGCTGGAAATAGATCTTTAGCAGGGCTTTTTCGAGTGCTCACTTTATTCCGAACCGCCTTTAATAGTTATGTATGAAGAAATACTTTCCGTACCACGCTACAGTACATCTCACGCACCAGTACCACAAACTCTTAAGGGTGTGTACAGGTGAGAAAAATAGTAATTTTTTATTTGTATGGAATAGTGTTAGTTTTCTAGACGTCACGTAGTAGTACATTTTCCTCTTACAAAAATTAGCTCAGACAGTTTTCCCACAACAGTACTTCAGAGTCGAAATTGCATGTTTTTCGTTCTTATAAGCTGCATAAACCAAGTTCATTGAACTTAATGAAATAAAAAAATTCAGATTGAAACTGCACGTTACGAGATACTGCTCGATATGATTTAAAGTTCATTACAAAATTTTTTTTTTAATTTTAAAAAAATTCTAAAATTTGGAATTTTTCTGCTTTATGTATAGATAAGAATATATTCTGTAATGGATTTTGGTGAAAACATGTCAACCAATTCAACCAGTGATGCGTGGCATGAAGTTTCAATGTGAATTTTTTTCTTCATTTTACTATGTTCATTAGTGTTGGTTTATGAGAATGAAAAATTGCAAATTTTGACTTCAAAATGCCACTACGCTAAAAGTGGCAGAGCAAATTTTTATAAGAGGATAATTTACTCCCAAGTAATGTCTAAAACACTAACTCTATTTCATGCAAATATAAAATTACGATTTTTTTCTCACTTGGCTGTCCTTAACCCTAATCCCTGAGGAAGACAATGGCGACCTTCCGCAGTAAACCCTCGCATAATATCCCCAGGTGTTTCTCTTGAGGTCGTCAACTTACAAATAAATGGAAGTAGCTTAAGGAAAAAAAGATGTTTCTTAAAAAATCTATAACTAATTTTTGCGTGTTTTTAACGGCAACTTTGCCGAAGCACGAAAGCAGACGTCGTGTTTATTGGCACGCTGATTAATTATTTTACCGAAAATGTTTCAAGAAATTACAAGCTTCCTAAGTTACTTTCAAAAATAATTTGCAGAACAGTGACATAATTTGAAGCTGTTGTAGGTGTAACCTGAAAGTTTGTAAGGAATTACATTATACATAACGCGTACGATCGTCCGTTTTAAAATTATTTCTTCATGAGAAGCATTCATTGATGAATGTTAAACACAATCTGTAGGCCCTATAACAAAAAAGCCTACCTTACTGCATCCAAAATGCACAGTAATTTTGTACAATACAATTTTTTACGACATTAATATTCTCCTTCAAAGTCCCGTCCAAATAGAATAAATATCTCTCTTCCAACATTTATAACTCCACAACGCCATATACAAACACAAGTCACATTATAATATTTTGAGAACTCAATTACAACAACAGACTTGGATTGTAGCTAGCATTTACGACCATTTACATTTTTTTATTGTTTTAATTAAGTCGTTAAAGTGTTAGAAATAGTAATTTTCTAATTCATTTTAATATTTATAAGCTAAATTGCTACTATAACTTGATTCACTCAACTACTCACTTAGAGTCTTTAAAATAATAATAGTAATAACAATAATGATAGTATTAATGGTAATAATAATCTTGATTTCACAGAATATTTAGATTTTGATTAGGCTGAATGAGTACAAGATTTTTTACGAAGAACAGAAGTTTTAGATCAAAAATATATTTACTGAGTACGCAGTGACTTTACCATTTACTGATTATTGAGTGAGAACCACTACGTCAAAAACAATGTACCACAATTCAGAGAACAATTTTTAAACTAAATTTTAGACTAAAGACTGCACCCTACAGTTTTAAGGTAATAAATTAAAACTATTTTCAACAGGAAAAAAATCTTTGCTGATGTGGCAAATATAATTTTAGGACAGCATTCCTCTGGAGTTGGGAGACAAAGAGATTTGTTTTGTTTCCCTTCCATGAGAAAATTACTAAGCAAAACATTTGGGTTGCAGTACCTACTATATGCATTTCCGAAGTTAGTGTTTGACATCCATAAATTATTTATGTATCGATGAAAATAGTGACTCTCGAAGTGGAACATAAATTACTGAATTGTAACGGTCATAATATCGCGTGCTAGCGAATCGTCCCTGAGTGGTAAAAAAATGATGAACTGACTGGACGAAACTATCATAATATATCAAAGCAGCACGATAAATAGCAAAATATAAGTTTAATGCATTTATTCGTTGTACGCCAAAATACAGAAACAATAGAATTTGACCGAGGTAAATTTATTTACAATGAAATAAAAATTATTGTGCGCCTAGAACAGCAGTAAGCGCCGTCGCCACCCGATCTGGGTTCGATTCCCGGCTGGGCCGGAACCAGGTTTTTCGTATGTGTGAAACGTGGCGGACGTTGCCAAAGGCTGGTGGGTATTCTCAGAGTTCTTCCGGTTCCCTCGCCTTCCCGTCGTTTCTCCCATCGTTGGACATCATTTCATGTCATTCCTTCGATGCACAGCAGACGCCTACGGGCTTCACATGATACAAAACTGCATACATAGGTTACTATGTACACTATTAATTCATGTGATATTTGTAGTGGATGTTTTCGACTTACCAAGATCGGTTGAAAGTGATCTAACATAAAATATGTATGTACCCCATAATTTCGAAAGTAGGTTTTAAATCCCTTTAATGGATTACTTTAATATGGCCTACTATAGCGACACTTTTGACACGAATTAGGCGAAAAAAAAAGTTCAATTATTTCTGAAGTAGGTAATATCAAGAAAACTAAATTTTGGATGTTTTACAATTTTCCACTATGGTTGCTTGCTAATAATCATAAAACAATTAAATGCCAACATAAGTGACGGTTAAATATTACATTTGGTTAATACAGCTACGTGCTTCTCGAGGTACGACACATCATCAAAAAATTTAATGTGATAACGATTTTGAAAATACGCAAACTGTGCTGTGCGAAAACATGACGATATTATATATAATCATCATAAAAATTTATTTATTTTTTCTATTTAAAATACATTTGTTCCATTTACAAACACCTTGAACACATCCTTCATTCCCAATAAAATAAATTTTCTTGTAGTTTGAAGTTTTGAAGCAAACAACGTCATGTCAAATACGTTGAAAATGACTATACAAAAGTGAAGTGCCCTTGTAAAACTTGGTCAAGTGAAGATTTACTGTGCCTTAAACTCCCCCACACAGTAACGAAGTTATCTTATCACGTGTAACGTAATCTAACCCGGAACATCCTTGTCAGTAGACAGGCGGAGAGTGCTAGGTGTCATCAAGCTTCAGTCAGATTGCTAATGGAAGGTTCTAAATTGCATCTGTGATAAGCAGTCTTAATGAAAATAAATTAAACAATACTAGATGTTCTGCACGAAAAAAAAAAGCTTTTATTCTCAAGATTTAAAGGGCGGTCTACAGCAATTTTCATCACCATTTTTTTTATTTTTTTATTTGTACCAGTTATTTTTTTCTTATTTTAGACACAAATTGTGACTAAATTAGGCTATAGTAAAAATTTTTATCTCTCATAGTTTTCGCGTAATGGCTTGTTAAATTTATATTTTGCATGTTTTCGTTTTAAGGACTACACTTAAACCAACTGATATACCAAACTAAAAAAAATCACAGTGAATAAAGACATTGCAGGCTACAATGTCATGCTTATAAAATATAAAAATAAAAATTATTCGTAAAAATAAATGATAAAACTGAAAATAAAAATTTAAAAAAATCAATAATGTTTTTTAAAAATACAAATAATTTTTATTCTTTATTTTTATGAGCATGATATTGTAGCCTGCAATGTCTTTATCTACTGTGGTTTTTTTGAGTTTGTTGTATCAGTTGGTTTTAGTGCAGTCCTTAAAACGGAAACATGCAAAATATAACTTTAACAAGCCATTACGCGAAAACTATGAGAGATAACAACATTTCATACGAGAAAAATTTAGTCACATTTTGTGTCTAAAATAAGAAAAAAATATCTGGTACAAATAAAAAATGTAAAAAATGGCGATGAAAATTGCGGTAGACCGCGCCCTTAAATTTTTACGTTCAGCGACCACCTAAGGGCGCAGCCTACCACGAGATACAAATACGTCGCAGTGTGTTCGTAAACATGTTTAATCAACGAAACTATTCCATGTGTATTCATTGTGCCGACGTACGAAAATAAAACACTCTTCGGACAAGGTTGGAACCTCATTGTTAAGACATCATGTACATTAAATACGTTGCTTCTAAGCCTTCCAACATGGCTAAAAACGGCCTTTTCAGACTTCCGTACTTCAAAATGTACTAACCGGATGTATGTGAAACTCAGGTTGCAACCTGCACTGAACTTAGTTGCAGACTTTCCACCAATAATATTATATGATCACCGCTTAACGTTCCATAGTAAAAACAGCTCGGCGGGAACCTTGCACGCTAGTCCAGCGCTTAGCTCATTGAGTCGAAGCAGCATTTGATTTGCGCTTCAACGTCGACCTTATATCTCCGTCACCTCTGAGCCTCTAACGCTCAGGTAGGCGGCGCCCTTAACTCAGGTGATAGTAGAATATGTGATTTGCAATTACTTAAAATTAACACTTAGTGTAAGTGAAATATGTATATATTCACAATGACTCTGTACATATGAAAATGCCTTTATCTAAAGCTACGGTCATAAAGGTTTTAAACATTATTTGGTTGAACATATTTAGCAGACATGTTTGATCGATTTTAAAATTATACGTCTTTGTGAGGTTACACACCTAAACTGAATAAGATCAAATTTTATAACCTGAAAAACTTGGAAAACTAAATGTACTACATTTAAATACTATAACATCAACACTCAACATTCGTGACACTTCATTTACTGTACTGCAACTGGCTACAACTTTGCTATGTTTGCAAATTCTTTAAACATAGACGTTTATTTAGTTTAACAGTTTACCGATGGGAAAATGTCGAACCAAAAAGCTACCATGTTTGTTAGACAGCCCCTTGCCCTTGAAACAGTGTGTGTAGGATATCCAAAAACAAATGCATAAATGCACACCACGCAAATCCTGGCTAAATTGAAGACGAAAATTTTAGTGACAAAATGTGGCAGCACTGCACGGAGAAAGTCCCCTCTTTTACTCCATGTCCAGGTATTATTTTATGTTACGCCAAGGAATGCAAAAAATGTATAATCATGTTTGGCCTGCTCGAGATTTTAACCTGCACCCATAATATGCTGGTCAGAACAGTAGTAGCAACATAAGTAATATATCTGTGGAGTGCAAGAGGGGACTAACTACGGTGCTGTGTTGCCATATTATGCACGTAAAATGTTGTCTTACGAAACTACAAAACACACACACTTTTATATGTGTATGCATACGTACACACACAAGCGTAAAAAAACACAGCTTAAATGTTACGGGAAAGACAAATCTCAACAGCAGAACACACTAACAAATCAACAACACAGTGACAGTCTTGTTCTGACATAATCAACCACTTATCAGTATGTCGAAATTTTTGCTTCATCGGGAACTCGAAGACGGGAAGTGTCCATCTATCAGCGTAGCACCTCTGACCCCGCTGTATCTTAAATATAAATGCTCGTCATTCAAATGCGAGTCGTTGATATAGCCGGCCGGAAAATTGCCCCCCCCCCCCCCCCCAAAAAAAAATCTTCCAAAGTTAGATTCGGAATCTTTGTGTGAAACGGGTGCCGTCAATCTTAATAAACATTCCTCAAAATAACATAATCTGTTTAAGAGTCTTGTCCCTCCCTTCACGTCTCTAAACAATTAAAGTTAGAGATTAATTTAATTTCTTCAAACAAATGCAAAATGGTCACTAACATCTGTTACGCCAGTATGCAAAAGAGGCTTCGTTGCTCCTGCAATAGCTGTCTCTTCCTTTCGGAATATTTGAAGCAGCAGCATATGTAATATTTCTCATACGTAATAGTTTTTTATATATAATTGTTATAAAATACGATAATATCTGCAGTGAAAGTAATCACGCGAACATTGTTTTTTTTTTAGTTCAAACGTAACAGTTTTCACCGGTTATATACATAAATATTTTAACGGGTTTCATATCGACTAGACTGCAAGTTGTTATCGCTAGCTTCGTCTTCCGTTAGCGTTGCAGAGAGAAAATATTTATGGGGGACGCAGTGGTCGAGAGGTCAGACCTCTCGCCTCCCACGAAGGCGATCCGGGTTCGATTCCCGGCGAGGTCGGCCCCCGGATTGTCACACGTGGGAATCGTGCCGGACGATGCCGTTGGTCGGCGGGTTTTCTCGGGGACCTCTCGTTTCCCCCCCCCCCCAATTCTGACGCCGCTCCACGCTCACCTCGTGTCACCCCTCACCAGCGCTGAAGACCTCGCACTCACGATGCGACGCTTTGTTCTCGTCTTCAGGCTCACGTACATACTGAGGAACTCCAGCCGGTTGCTATATATAAACATAATACAGGTCGTTGAAGAATTTCGTGCCCACATTTTGGGAGAGCAATGCTCACATGTAGAGGAACGAAATATTTTAAACGAACGTAGGCCCGAAAACGCACCGTTGCAGTTCTACAGTATGTATCGCGCGCTCCATCATGTTACTGTGGAACGTTACATCGGAAAATGCCTACCGTCCAATTAAATACTAGTTTGTTATGTAGTTGCCAATTATAATTACAATGAAACTTTACTATTACACGATCCAGCCCCGCACACTGTGTACTACTCAACATGTGATGTGAACTGTGTAGAAATGGTGCATTTACGAACCTAGTAGTCATATAATACAGGGCTTTGTCAAATTGTAAGTCAATATTTTGGGGAAACAGTTCTCGCATATAAAGGAACAAAAATTGTTGTATGGACATAGGTCCGAAAATGCACCGTTTCAGCACTACAGTTCGCGATACATGATGTATGGTTCACAGCACGTGCTGGATCATGTTGTAGAATGTCATTACAGCAGTACTGTTCATTGTACACTCCACTATGTCACTAACCCATAAACAGTAGGAATAATCGTGAAAACAGTTACCTGCGCGCCATGAATCGTAAATCATGTATTGCGAACTGTAATGCAGAAACGTGCGTTTTCGGACCTATGCCCAAGTAAGGTCCATTCTACTACAGGTTAGGAAGATCAATGTTAAAAGTTTGGCACAGAGAAAATTGAGCGCTAGTATCTCTAACGGGTACAAATTGACCAATCACAGAACATTCCTGAATTTTAAGTTACATAAAGTTGATAATTTAAACCGTGAAATTGGTTAAAATTAAGTTGAATGAGTTCTGTCATTTCCAAGCCTATTTAAAATTAATTTAACTACAGTTTTGTATTTTTCTGCTCCACACCCGATTGCAGCGAGTCTAGCGGCAGAAATTTTCCCTGTGCCAAACTCTCCCATAAGAAAACGCATTTTCTTTCTAACCTGTAGTAGAATTAACTTAGTCCCAGTAATATTTTTCCCCTGTAGATTTGAGGAATGTGGATTGTTTCGCTAATATATTTGTATGCAATTTGACAACAGCCTCTCAAAGATCCAGCCTGCAAACTTTGCACTATGCATCCTGCACTACGAACTGCAGTTCAGAAATGGCGCATTTTCGAACTTATGTTCACATAATATTTTTGTTCCTCTAAATGCAAGGACTGTTCCTAAAAAATATTGACATTAAGACATTAAATTCTGCATGATCCTGTATTGAGATACCGCGCTATCGCTCTAGCACGCCCACCTTCGCACTATTTTACGCGGATCGTCAACGCCTCACACACAATAGACTACTACTGCACACTCGGAACTTCTCCGTGCCTATCATCGTCCATCATCGCAACGATTCTTCTCCTTCCACGCACAGGCTCCAACCACCCATGACTATCGTCGACGGCGAGCGCAATCCCGTTCGGAAGGTTCTTCGCGTTCCCAATGTTATCGATAAAGGGGGCATATTTAGACGGTTCCAGTTGACCATCCTCATTTCTCTACAATTCTTGGAGCTCCTTGAACGATGCTAGGTAGTGGTACCAGGTTACTTTCCCCAACTTCTCGCCAGGTGTTGCCACAGAGAGAGATAAGCACCCTCCGTGGAGACTAAGTAGGGAAATATGGTTTGTGAGTACTAAACTGTTTTTAGGCTGGAATCACTTAACAGCATTATTATTTTTTTTTATAAAAAGGACCTGTAATTACTTCTTAAATTGTGCACTGCAGATGCCATTCTGCTCACGAGATGGTGACTTCAATGCACGGCATTTCTATAAAAGCCACTTTCTAGAAAATACATAACCAAAAGACTCAAGTGAATACAACTTTAGAAATATTCGTATTAACTTTTTTATTGGTTTAATACGTTTTGTGCATATCTTTAGCAACAACTAGTGAAATGCAGGAGCAAATATTCCTTTAGGATTTGTTAGATTCATGCTGAATATTTACATTACCACTGACCAAATATCGACGAAGCCTTCACGCCTTTTATATTACGGGTATTTATTGTGTCTCTGATATGAGAGAAGCTTTACAAGAAGAAAATAGTACGTATGTCTCCTTGCAACAACTTTTGAACTACTTTGTTCCTGTTTAGTATTTATTGTAAAAAAACACGGTTATTAGAAAATTTTTGGCTTATGTCATATCTTGGGAATGATATGAAAGATCTTAAGCAAATTTTATGTGTTTATGGTTCTTTGTCTGAACACTGATTGTGAGAGGTTGTATTGTTTAGTCCACCATTTTGAAAGGTAGCATGACATTAGCAAATCAAGATTTTTTGTCATATTTCGAGAATTATTAAACGGGAAGTAACTAAATACTATATGTTTAGACGTTTCATCCCTCAGTTGTTAAATTTTGTACAGTGAAATCATATAATTCCTCTGTTTTGTATGATAGCCCGAGATGAATCACTTACGACTGTGTAACGTATTTCGAGATATACTAGACTTATTATAACCAAATTTTACACGTCGACAGTTTGTAATTCAAACTTTTGTATTCACTTGCGCCTACATTGGCGAGATTAAGGCCGTGGTTACACGGGCCTCGGAACTAGTTTAAATTAAACGTGCTCAGCCGTATGTGTTGTCACAAGGTGTCTGAAGTAGCTCATATCGTTGCTGCTTCCTATTTAAACTGAACAGGTTGTAAAGGTTCATCAACTAAACAACAAGCTGTATACCTTGCTGTGATTGGCTCGTTAAACGTCAACAAGCATTGCGCACACGATGGCTGACAACCCCGTGTTATGTTGCAGCAGCTGAAATAAAATTAACAGCAAAGTTATTAAAATGTTTTGTTGGCTACGTATAAGTAAAAATAGTTTCATATTAAAATATGAACCCTTCAATATATTTGCAACGGAAAAAGAATGAATGCCATTTCCAGTACTCTTGTATGCATTAAGCAGGCACGTGGTCGTTCTCGGTAAAAGTAACTTTTCGAAAATCCTTGCCACGTTCCATAAAGTGTAATATTGGTTTAAATGTTTTGTGTTACGAAGATTTTTTGTCACCACAAAACACATTGCACCAACATATGAGTGTGTTACAAGCTTTGGAACGGGGCAAGTAGAGCTTTCAAAAGGTTAAGTTTATCGCGACCGACGCAACTTTTAATATGTAAACAGTGGTGACTGGTTACAAGAGAAAGGTTTCCTAGTCTGAAATTACGTTAAATAAATTTGGAACATTTATAGATGCTCATAGTGTAAGGGTATAATTCTTAAATACCTAGAGCCTTTTTCGCTTGCGTCTTGCAAATTTATGTAGTGCAGCAACCAACGTTAATTTAATCGTGTTCATTTTACAGACAAACGTAAACTTTATGTGTCTCCAGCTACTTTCCTCTTTTTACCTTTTGTACATAGGTTAAACGGTTAAAGCAAACATAACCTCAAAACAATATACTGTCGTAACAAAACACAATCGATTTTGACTGCGACAATCGAGTACCGTGTAACCACGCGAACGTGTTCACTTCGGCAGCTATACACTGAACGTGTTTAAAAATGGCTGACTAAACCTCTTTCGGTTATCTACTTCAGGCCGCCATGTAACCGCGGCCTAAGATAATTAGTTATGTCCGTAACTTCTTGTTTAGCTATACTGCTGGGGGACTAATAAACAGTTTTTGTAAAAACGTATGACGTTTTAATAATTCTCGATAACCCTCATCTTAAAAACGTTTTTCCCTACTGAAACTCTGTACTTAAAGCAGTTTTGGAGAGCGGGGTATATAAAAAGAGACGCTAAAAATAAAAATTAAAATCTAAACGTTTCTGGAGAACAATATTGAAAAACTAAAAAATAATTATAGTAGATAACAGATGGTGTCAACTTCACGGAAGTTGGAAAATACTATTTTACTGATAA
Organism: Medauroidea extradentata; assembly: GCA_003012365.1. NCBI lineage: Eukaryota > Metazoa > Arthropoda > Insecta > Phasmatodea > Phasmatidae > Medauroidea > Medauroidea extradentata. The sequence continues at coordinate 41,206 of PNEQ01077953.1, forward strand.
TTTTTTTTGTATATTGATCTACAATTTTCAATTAATGCTTTTAACACTGATTTGTGTGCAATCCCCGTGAATAATTACGCAAAAAAGCTGATTTGAGCCCAATGAAGTACATAATTGAAGCGAGGTATGCGGGCCATTTTCAGACGTTCCTGCCACGACTTTTTTTGAGTTACGTGGTTGGCAACTCTATGCAACTAGGAGAAACACACGCCGACATTACGGGACAGTGGAGCAGTGTTGTCGGCCCCATGGTCGGCTTGATAAGACACTCCAAGGTTACTGTGTCAGTACTACATGCTCTTACCTTGTGTTTGCCGCCAGATAAGCCTCTCCCGTCCTTGCGAGGCGGCGCTATCGGGGGCGATTGTACGCCCTCAAGTCGCCTGCAGATTGAAGGCACTCCAGGCGGCGAGAGCTGGGCCCCCTACATGTCTCAGGCCAGGTACGAGAGCTACTACAGCACAGGAGCATGGAGGAAACATAAGACAACCAACAGTCTGTTTCCAGCGATTTGATTTTGTTGGGGAACACGCTTATTTGAGAAGCAAACTTTCAAAACCAAACGTGTCCACTTCATACAATTTTACAGGAGAGTGAATAAAGTGATATGTTTAGTTGGGATATAACGGAATGAAGAACGGCAGGTTTATTACTGTTCGTCATAGTAATTTTCAGATAAAGGTGGTTAATATAAAATACGAAAGAGTTTAATTTCGTTACTTATTAAAGACGGGTCCTTTCTAGTTTAGAATGAATATCATGGGCGTGTCTTGTACCCTTGTTGTGAATGCACAAGTAAAGTGCTTTTATAAGAGCCGTTTAAATTTATTAAATCTGACTACCCCTTCGTGTGTTACTTAACAACCTTAAGTAAGAAAGTATATTTAGCTCTTTTTTTAGGGCATTTATGGGTTTGAAAGTTTCGTCTTCGTTTACTTTTTTAATCAGACCGATGGAATGGGGAAAGTTTGTATGGCAATAGAGGTTAATTAGTAATACAACTGCAGAAAGTAAAGTAATTGTTTATACATAATTTGTTTATATTACTTTGACAAAATAATATTTTATAAAGTTTCACGTTTGTATCTTAACGATATACTGTATAGCAATTTATCTATTCAAGAGTATTTTAATATTATATATAATCTTAATATTTTAAAACAATTAAATAAAGAAACTCTAAAAAGTTTCTGCTGAATAATTACGGCGGGGCTGTTTTCAACGGCAGTCATATTTCAGACTTTTTGACGTAATAATCTCTAATATCAGACTTTGCTGCTATCTTTGACAGGAAACATTGTACTAAATTGATCAATGATATAGGGTTCAGCAGAGAACTCATCACACTGGTGGTGAGAGATTGGTCACTTCCTGACTATGATTGTGTCAGAGAGAGAGAAGAGTGAGGTGAGGAATAATCGTCCCTGCTACTACATATCTGCCGTGAGTACAATATCTACAAGACTGAAGAACTCTATGAGTATGACTAAGGTTAATTCTACTACAGGTTAGAAAGAAAATACGTTTTCTTATGGGAGAGCTGGCACAGGGAAAATTTCTGCCACTAGATTCGCTTCGATCGCTAAGAGACCAGATAAATACGAAACCGTAGTAAAATTGAATTTAAATAAACTTGGAAATTATATTTGTCATTTAATTTAATTTTAAAGTGAAAAGAAACTGATTTCGCGTTTTAAATTATCAACTTAATAAATCTTAAAATTCAGGAAAGCTCTGTGATTGGTCAGTTTGGTGCATTAGCGATACCAGCGCTCAAGTGGCAGAAATTTTCCCTGTGCCAAACTTGTAACATTGATCTTTCTAACCTGTAGTAGAATTAACCTTAGTATGACGCACGACCCTCAAGACACGTCTATCGTAGTTCATACATGTATGTGTGGTTTTCTAAGCTTCTGAGCTAAGGTACGTTTGGCATTTAAGCTGGCATTAACTATTATACTCTTACACTTTACAAAATTTCGAGTTAAAATTCCCTTATGTTTAAGGGAAACGAATGTACACACGTGTAAGAAAAAAATACCTAAGTGTAAGGGAAGAATCCTCGACATGTAATGAAGTTTTTCTCCATTTCCTGGATACGGTCCCAGATCAAATTGAAGATATCTATATTTGTATTTCCTTTTTTGCCACCTCTTCCCTCCTAAACCCTTCCCCGCTCACTGGTCCGACTGGAAACTTAGATCTGATACACCGGTAGTTTTCAACGAGCTGCAACTAAGTTTAGACACCGGTTAGGCGAATGCCTTAAAAAAGAATAAATTAATAATTAAACAGAATTTGTAATTTATAAACAGGAACTCCTCTGGTATTTTCCCAAATTAGGTAGCAAAAAAAAAAACCGACGGTGGTTTAAGAAAGTGTAATTTACGAGGCCATCACGTTGCACGATATATGAGCGCGCGGGGCCTGCAAGGAATGTTACGTTACTGGTTCGGATCCCGTGCAGCAAGTAAGGGGGCTGGGGGCTACCACACGCGCGGGTGGACGGGTTCAGTGTGTCGTCATCATGACGTACGGCCCGCCACAAGGCTAACGAGGACGTAACGAAGCACCAATTAATAGCCGCTTTTACGGGATGTGTGCGGCGTCCCGTGTCGCAATGCGATCGTGCGCTTCAACGGCCGAGGAAATAGCCGACGTCAGTCCGCCCGTCATCGAGTTCATTCCGACACACGGTGAGCTGCATGGTAATGGTGTCCAAATGCGGTAAATTCATAATGTTAAATTTTTATGAAATAGTGTTAGCTTGGTAAACTATACTGGTAAATACAGCTTACTCTTACTAAACAATTTTAGCTCTTATAGTTTTCTCATAACGGAGCATCAAAGTCAAAATTTGCATGTTTCGGTGCCATGAAAATAGTAAAAACCAATCAACTTACTTAAGTGGAATAATTCACAGTGAAATAACATGTAAAAAGCATTAAAAAAATTTTAAGTGAACAAATTTTGTAATTTTAAAAATTGCTGAGATTTAAACTTTTTTTATTGTACTTTTACGTTTTTATTTTAATTCAAAGTATTACTTTATGGGTTTCTAAATGCTTTATTATGTAGCTCATGGGATGTTAGTTATCCGTGAATTAGGCCTATTGCATTTAATAAATCAATAATCAAGCAAAATTATTATTTTTTTTTAGGATGAACAATGCATTATTTACAAAACAAAACATAAATTTGTGCATTGTATGAACGCTCCTACTCTTCAGTTTCTCCAAAGCAGTCCGTTAAAAATTTTTGCATTGTTGGCACCCATATAAAAAAATACGTACAGGAGGTTCGCGATAAAGCGAGCACTTTTAAAGTCCTAGTTACTTTTTTGTTTTATATAATTTGTAGTTTGATTCCACTTTTTAAGCTAAACAAAAAAAAACTTAGTAACAATCGAAGTGCAATAATTGTACTGTACTAAAAAAAAATAACGCCTAGTGTCACAATTAATGATATTTGCCAATAATTTTTTTAAACGAGGTAGTCGTCAAAAGTGCTCTCTTTACTGTGAACCAGCATGGCCTGAACATTTGGAGAACCGCACAGATGTTCTGTATCGTTTACCAGGATAAATGAGAATGTGAGTCGTCTGTAGCCTCCTCTGTAATAGCATCAGTACTACTGATCTCTCTATGTCTACTCTACGCTGTCCTATGAGTTAAAAAAAGTATACGAAATTAATTTTTGTTTATTTGATAGTTTTGTCACACCGCACTGTCGAGGTAATACAGACATAACTCGAAAAATGATAAAATTGAGTTATGGCAAGCACTGGGAAGCTCATGTTTCACTCTTTTAAATTTACAAATAGGCTCTACCATCTACGTTTATTAGCAAGTATTATGTTTTTATATACGCAAGGGTCAAACTTTCCCTTGCCGTACAATGAGGCAATCCACTCAGAAGTCGACTTTGTGATGTTTGAGCTTACCTGGTGACAGAACCATAGTTTATAATTTAAATCAGTTAATGTTAAACATTAAAGAAATAGTTGAAGGTTGAATGTAAAGAAGAGAAAAATGTTCGCATTTAGAATTTACAATCATTACACTTTACTACTTCTGACTTGTGTCCATGTTACTGTGACATTGCGACATGTTCACTAACAAGAAGTCACAAAACCGTTGAAAAAAACTCCAGATTCAGGGAAAAAAATTCCACCCGAACAACCTTAACGGCACTGGTGCATGTAAAACAGATATATAGTTAAACGGTACATGGTACATTTAGAGTGGCCATTATCGTTACCTGTTTCAAGTAATAGCCTGACAACAAAAGAGAAGCTGCAAGTGCATCCATGAGGCGTTTATAAGGTCACAAACCCTTTTTGAAACTGTTCTTTATGTCATAATCAAAATGGATAAGCGAATGAAAATAATATCTTTAATTTATGACTGGCAGTACTTATATAACTGATTTGGCCAATCAGTAGTTGCCTAAAGTGAAACAATGTTTGTATCGAAGTTCTTATATTTTGTATTTAAAATATTTTATAGTTATTATAAAATCATTTTAAATTTGATTCCATATACCTCAAGGCATTAAGCATACTAGTATCCATCTCCATAGCAACCAAAAGACAGAAACACATAGCCTACTTCTCTTTTTGAAGTTGTAAACCATATGTTATAGGGCGCTTAAATAAAAAATGATAATTTCCAAAATATAAAATACGCATTATACATCTTAAAATGTGTTGCTAGTTAAAATGTGCACTGTATCACAACTTTATTGCATGCACCAATCCACATTAAATCCTGTATCACCCGTCTTGCTGAACATGTCTGCATTTCTCCCACGTTCCAGATTTTGAGGCATTTCATTAATAATATGACAGAAGAAGCGTAATTGATTGCTTTACCTTCCACTACGCACATAGTAAATGAAGAAGTAAAACGTTATTAGCATATTAAATATTTATAATAATACGAAATCAAATATAACAGTGACAGTTTAGAACAGAAAACTACACTTAATCGCAAAGTGTAATGCTTCAATGAAAATACATGTCCAATAATTTTTATTATTTTTGTAAGTTAAAATAAGAATTTTATGCATAAGGGGAGTGTACAAAATCATCACCAGAGACTTAATTCTATTCCACATTATATGTTAACGTATGCCTTGTTTAGCTAAATACTAGCTTGCCGTTTACAGCTTGAAACACATACCTCAATATTACTAGCAGCTACTTTTCAATTATATCACAAAGCTAGTTACTTGCAGTAACCATGAATTTCTATGCTTCACTCCCGCTGAAGAACGAAAAACACGCATGGATCACCCATATTTCGTTTGAAAGTGTTTGTCAATAAAATATTGTATATTTAAAAATGACTACTTGAATTTCAAGAACTGTCAGCTTACGTTCATAGCTGGCGATATGGTTATGGAAGACGTAAATATTATTTAACTTACATGGAACCCTATGACGTCACGATACATAACTCGCCAATAAAAGCGTCAATTTGACCTTGTAGGTTTCTCGAATAGAAGTTGCAAAAATAAAAAATTTTAATAGCAGCAATCCTAGACAATAGTTTTCGCTAACTATCTGAGTTACAATTTTTCTCTAGTAACGTTTTACTGATAAACAATTTCTGACGTCGTAATATCGTACATTTAATTGTGGGAGGAACAGATTACGCTTAGCAAATCCATCATTCTGGTAAATGTTTCCGGCACATGTTGGCTAACATCATTATTTAGGATATATATATATATATATATATATATATATATATATATATATATGTGTGTGTGTGTGTGTGTGTGTGTGTGTACATGTACCACGGTCGTAGAAGAACAGGTCTGGACACTCGCCTGGATATTTGACCCCCTTGTTGTTTGGCTGTAGTTCACCAAGTTACCGAGAATATTGTGTTTTGTTGGCGATTCAGTTAGGGCGGTCGGACTAAACTCCGCCCACTTCCTTTCCGCTAAGATAAACAATTTATCAAAACGTATTTTTCTATCAATTTATGAAATACTTTCTTCGCTCACAAATTTAAGAAAAGGCTCCAGCAATATTTATTTACTTCATAAATTTAACAATGGAAAAAAGTGAGCGGAGTTTGAGTCCGACCGCCCTAACTGAAGCGCCAATAAAACACAATATTCTCGGTAACTTGACGAACTACAGCCAAACAACAAGGGGGTCTAGCAAAATACATTGGTAGATAGGCGAGTGTCCAGACCTGTTCTTCAACGATCGTGGTGTTCATATACCTACACTTCAGGTTCTATAGTAGTCATTAAAGTTTGTTTTTTTGCGGTTAGTCATGGAAAAAAAATTGAAGTTTTTTTTCTTTGTCTTATGCTTTTTGTACGAAAATCTTTTTTTTTTTGTGGAATCTTTAAACATATATGAGTGTTTACAATACAATTTTATCTTCAACTTTACATGGTAAAAATAAATAGTATCACCACTGAAAGATTCATAGAGGCGATCTAGCTTCACAAAGACTGCACGCCAGTCCAGTGACAATAACGCTTATAGAGGCTAGGGCAAGGCGTGATGCACATGTTGTGTCGTCCTTACAGCTTCGCACTGTTAGGTCTCAAACGCGCAAAATGCGACCATACAGACTGTAGATGAGATAAATGCAGTGTTGTGGAAAACTGTAGTCGAGTGGAAGTAGACCTGCAATTTAAAGCAACCAAAGATTATCACTTACTTTACAACCTCACACAACAACTGAAAACATTTTTTGTTACTTAAAATTATGTCACTATTCTGTACAAAATGCAACTGACCTTAATTCTTTTTATTAATAATGAAAAACCATCGTAACTAAACATTTATTGCAGTGAGTGAGAGATTTTGGTCAGCGCTCAACATCGAGTTCTTCAGTATTTCGGTTGGGGGGGGGGGGTGGACGTGAAGTGAGTATGGAACGGGGCCGGAATGAAAGGGCCGGGGAATTGGGAGATCCTCGAGAAAACCCGACGACCAACGGCATCGTCCGATACAATTCCCACATGCGAAAATCTCTGGACCGACCTCGCCGAGAATTGAACCCGGATCGTCTTGGTGGGAGGCGAATGGTCTGACCGTTCTGCCACCACGGCCTCCATACATTTATGAAAAAAAAAAAGACTTTCCAGCGACTTTTAAGGAGATTTAGATTTTGCTTCTGCCTATGTTAAACTAAACCCAAGACGATAAAGTACTCAGAAAGTTTAGTGGAAATAAAAAAATATCACAAAAAAAAATAACAAGGTCGTTTTTTGCAACAATCGCAATACGAAATGTTATGTATTTTGACAAGGTGAAAGTTGGCGCTAGAAAACTACCTCACTATACATTCTTACTGCTCGCTATCTAGGACGACATTATCTCAGGACTTCTCTGACAGCTACGAAAGAAAAATGGGTTTCTGATAAAAACGTTACGTAGGTCAGTATCGTTCTTCACACACACACAAACGATAGATTACCATGTATAGTAGAATGTGTAAGCACAAATTACTTCCCTTATGCATTTGCATTTACGCACAAATATTACAAATTTTAATTCAGCAGAAATTTAGGAAGAATACTTGTGATAATAACAATAATACTAAAATAGTGACGATAGTACTTACAAAAATAATTTCGACCAGAGACGTATCCCAGTAAAACTTAAGCGAATGGGTGAGTGAGACGTAACGATATGGTTTAGAAGAAATATCCGTAACAAGATAGTTGCTTAAGTTTGACATTATAAGAAACCTTACTCTTTAAAAAGAAATTCGTAATATACTGAATACAGCAATAGTTCTGTATACTGTAATTAAGGCGATTTCTACATACCTGCCAACCATTGTTGAATATATATTACTAGTTTTGTTATATTAACAATTATTCTAATGTAAATTTCTCGAATCACTTTATTTATTTATTGAAAAAAATTTTAAACATGAAGCATTCAGAATTTTTTTCCCACTCCATTGAACACTGTTTAGAACCGTTAATTTAACACTCCCCTCTTTCCTCTCCACAGATATCTTACGTATCTTACTAGACCCTACTACTGTTCTGACCTGCGTATTTAGTCTGCAGGTTAAGATCCCGAGCAGTCCAAACATTATTCTACGTTTACACGATGTAACGTACATGAAATAATACCTACCTGGAGCGCAAGAGTGCACATTCTCTGTGCAGTGTTGCCACATTGTGATAATGAAATGTCGCCGTAAAACATTTTCGTCTCCAATTTCACCCAGTATTCGCGTGGTGTGCTTAATTTGCATTTTTTTTCTGGAAATTATGTGTAGGCTATATATAAACTTGGAATTGCTGTAACCTGGAGGAAAGCCGTTTTCAGCTGAAAACAAATAAATTGGTTTCCTTTTTAGTGTACCAAAGATGTCGTTAATTTTCTACGTAAAAGTCTTCATTTTCAACATTTTTTTAACTACAAAAATACGCTGTTTTAATAAATTTTAGTGTGTAGCAAATGACGTCTAATTTCGCTGCAAATTATTTCGCTTCAGTAAGTCTGAAGTCTATTGGTTTTAGTGGACTGTATGCTGCCGTATTCATGAAAATGTAGCCTTTGACATGCAGTTATGTAAATACTATACATGCTAAAATTTATCATAATAGAAAGTTGTAAATACCGCTAACGTCTACAAAACTAGAATTATTTCGTATAAATTAATAAAATATGGAGTTCACACAGAAAACTTTATGTCTCGTTGATAGCGAGGTAGTTAGAAATGTAACCAGTGTCTCCGGCGAACAGGAAAGGGTGATGGAAGTAGCCATGTTCATGTGTAACAACTTTCAAACACACACCTGGAGTCATTTCGGTGAACTATGTAAAACCGCAGGAGGACAGAATTAGGAATTGAACCCACATCCTCTAGAATGCTGGTCCATTGTGCCCCTTAGCTAGGTGGGGCCAGTCTGTTGAAAACATGCTTGAGGTTCGTCAAGAGCCACAATTCCTTTACGGACTACTAACTTACAAACGTGGGGCATTCATATCATAAAGTGGGTCGCTGGTCAAAACGAATTCTACAAACCCTGCATAATTACAAAATGTTTACTGCCTTCTGCGGACATCCTGGTCTCATCTAGCAACCCCCCCTTTCCAAGAAATGTGTACACCAAATTAATGACCTGTTTCCTCGTGTCCTACTTTCGATACTCGCGTCTCTTGATCTTCAAGGAACTCCGGTCTTTTTTTGTGCCGCGGAGGTAGGAAACTTCTGCGAAGAACAGCCACTTTTCTACGAGAAAAGCTATCCACTTATTTGGTATGGGACTAAAACCTTGAAATTTTTTTATCTCATCACAGAAAAGTCATTCTTTTTTAATAAAATGAGCTTTAACAAAATATACCACACATCCTGTACTTCGACTTGTTAATTAAAACAGTGAGTTTGTTTAGTTGAGTAAAATTTAAATTCGACAGGACATTTTCAGTGAAATCAATGCAACTCGTTTGTTTTACTGATCCAGCAAGTAAAGCGCTTCACATACATTCGTAGAATACGTCAAATATGTTATTGTTAGAGCCACGATTTTATGGCGAAAAGATTTTTTCAACATTTGGTTTCGATGCGTCATGTGCATACCTGCAGCTCTGCTACATCGTCAGTGATTGGATGATTTTACTCTCACTGGCCTTGGCAAATTATAGACGTACAGACTCACAATAATCTTATCCTGATTGGTGCAGTCAAATGAGAAACGTGTCTGAACATAGACACGCTGCCAATAACCTTGAAACAGAACTGCCGATGTGCACGTGAGTCACTGAAACAAAGTGGGGCAAAAATCTTTTCGCGACAAAATCGTGGCCCTAGTTATTATCTACAAGACTGAGTAAAACAACATACACAACATATTTCAAACACTTTAGTACTGCACTTAGCACAATTTTTTTTTTCAGTTCTAGAATCTATTCCAAAGTGCCTAACTGTGTGTGTAGTATTTGAATGTACGAGCTGACATCAAGGACTGCAATAATCCTTTCAGGATACCCGGGGAGCCAATTAAAATAACTTGACAATCGCTGGGAAATATATAACGCTGACCCTCGGAGGTGAACACAGGCACGATATAATGGAGAGAAGTTGCTAGGCGATAAACTGGCCAGTCGACAGCGAGTTTCCAAAAGCACGTTTCTCATCCCCCGACACGAATAAACAGTGAACATAAGCCCGAAAGTGATTCGTCAAGCTGGCTGGAACTGATTCGAGATTATCAAAACTTCTCTGAGATTGCCTTGGTCTCTACATTGTGATCATTGCGTGTAGTTACGAGACCCGGAATTTTCGAGAAGTTATTTGCAGAGAGGTTAGATTTCGAACTCCTGTACACGAGAAATACTTCAGCGATTGGGACGCTATTTGTTAAATTCGTTCTTAAGGCCTCGTTCTTTAGTTTTGCTGTGATTTCGAAAATTTTTTTAAAGCGCCAATTAATACATATACCAAAAATCCATTCTTACAGTTTTAATACTTATATATCATTGTTTTCATCTGAATTTTTCTGTTGCAATACACCAAACGGATTTTTAGACTTTTGCCCCTGAAATATCGCATATTTTGTTGTCAAAATAAGCCAAAATGAAGCAAAATAATTTTTCGTTGGCGAACGGTACATTACCTTAAAAAACGTTCTGGCAAAATTGTGTATCGCATGACTGTACACAGCCTTAGTTAAAAAAAATTCGAGTTATTTGCAATTGTTTGAAATAAATAAAAGATCATGCCCTTAAGGTTGTTCAAGTGGGGAAAAAACATAATTTTATATTTGTATGAAATAGTGTTAGTTTTGTACACATTACTTGAGAGTACATATACCTCTAACGGAAAAAAAATTAACTCATCTAGTTTTCCCGTAATGGCACTTCAAAGTCAAAATTTGCGTATTTTTACTTCATACAAAACTTAAAAACCAGTTAACATAAAGAAATGAAAAAAATCATATCAAAACTACGCGTTACTGTCTATGGCCTGTAGCATTTAAAACCCGTTACAAAAAATGTTTATGTTAAATAAAAAATTTCAAAATTTAAATTTTTTTTGGTACTTTAAGAAATTTATTTTAAACACATAAATATTTTATAATGTGTTTGTATGTGCTTCAAGCCGTAGACGGTGACGTGTAGTTTTGATGAGATTTTTTCCATTTCATTATATTTACTGGTTTTCAAGTTTTGTATGAAGTAAAAATATGCAAATATTGACTTTGAAGTGACATTACGGGAAAACTAGATGAGCTAATTTTTTTCCGTTAGATATTAATGTTCTCTGAAGTAATGTCTACAAAACTAACACTATTTTATACAAATATAAAATTATGAATTTTTCCC
>PNEQ01077954.1:0-10278 GCA_003012365.1 Medauroidea extradentata
TCACCATGTAAAAAAAAATGTTGTATGTATTTTGTAATGGCTAACGTAATGTTTATATGTTCATTAAAAAGTAAATGAAGCAAAAACACAAGCAAAATGATGTTTCAAGTTTGTATATTTTTTCAAACATTGAACATGTGATTCCCTAAAATTTTACAAATGTCAGATACCATTTTTTACACCCGAGCGCCTCATTTGTCCACTGACTACACCATGTATGAGTGATATTTCTGGTCTGTACGTTCTTTTAAATGGAATGAACACATTACTAGCAAGCATACACTTATTTAACTAGTTTGGATACAGCATAGTTATCAGAGACATAATTACAAGTCAGGTTAATAAACATACTCTACAGTCTGGTGTCTAACTATAACAGAACATCTATGAGAACAAAAATCACAACAGAACCAACTCACCCTAAAATAAAAGTTAAAATCTTTCAAGTATCTGTATATCTTGTGAGTTTGAGTTTAGTCTTGTTTTTATAAGACTTTTTTTAATTTAAGACATGCAGACTTCTTAATGCTGTCAAAAGAATCAGCAAAACGAGTAATTCTTTCATCCTATAGAATTCGTTCACTTTCTCTAATACTTGATTTTTACGAACAAGGGTAACAATTTGTACCATTGTTTAGCATAGGCCCAGAGGGTTTATTTGGAACCAGCATCATCGTGAGACTTCACACTAATGATGTCCTTTAGAGCACAATCTCGAGCAACATGTAAGCTCAAAGGAGATCAAATCAAGATAGGCTTTCAGCAAGAGATGTTTAATTAAAGTACTTTCTTAAAACAGAGCTCATCGCACAGCAGTCAATCATTAGTAAGAATTTACTACTTCACTAAGCTGCCTGCACTACCAATTCACCTCAGCACACTTACATATACGCATATACAGTACAAAAGATGTGAAACATGGAGGGATTATTTTTTATCTGTCCTCAATCACTTTTCCTTCTGCCTGGATAAGCAGTTTCAGAGTCATGTTCACTAACGTCCCTACCTCACACGCATCAGGCATTGTTGCCTGTACTTAATTACCCTTGTACATTGCGTGCATAAACAACACATAATTGCCACATACATCCTACATAAGGCGCACACGCTTGCTTGCTCATCAATACTGCGGCTACAAGTTGACTATGGCCAGTGTTTCTAACATATAGAAAACCATTATTTTTTGTGTTTCTAATTTTACTGTACATAACAAACCATTCGCCAAAATATTTTGAGGCATTTACTATCAAGCTACTTTATATTTTCGGCTAACTTCACTACGAAAATTATTTTTAAAAATTTTCCCAAGGAACTTGTTGCAAAAATTGTGGTGCACGTGCTATACATGAGGATGCGCTACATCAGAGTATATACATTGTACTGTATGGATGTGAACTGTTAGTATAAGCAAAAAAATTACCCGAATCAATGTGAGTAGTTTTGCTGTATGTTTTCAAACGTTTGCCGGTACTTCCTTGGACGTCCGAATCAACTGGTAAGTTGAGGTCATCCCAAACTGGAGAATGCCATTTAACAGTCGGTGAGTTTTCAGGAAGTGAGCCTCTGCAAGCAAATGTTATGTATTTGGTTAGGTCACCAATATTATTACCAAAGTAAACCTGTGTACATTGTAACACGTAAATACTTAACTAAAACATGTTCTTTGCCTTAAATGCCTTGTACTTGCAGAAAAATAAATAATCCACCACTATAAATTGAAATGTCCACGGTAAATCAACGATACGTACTGTCATAAAGTTTAATCATGATGATGTAAGTAATTTTTACTAACTCATACTGCTTTATACGAAACATTAAACTGCCCTTAAATAATCTACTCCTAAACTTTCCAGCCCCCGTCACCATCACCAATTCCTCCGAAAGTAAATTCCACTCCTTCACAGACCACCTATGCAAATACTGACTACCCTGCTCTGCTCATCACCTGAATATTTTCACTATTAGGCCCTCTTCCTCTGTACTGTGATTTAGTTAACAGTACTGTTTAATTTGAGTATTTATAAAGAATCAAAATTATGAAAAGCACCAAAATAAATATGTAATGTTCTGCAGATGCCACAACGATGCACATTTTCAACATATGCATTTTGAGTGTGTTAAGTTCAACTTTGCTTAGCATAAGCACACGCAGGGAGGGCCGACTGGCAGTTAGTTAAACCTCCACCCTATTAACCATATGATTCTATAAATAAATATCATGAATCATAATAGCAGTGTTGGTTGCATGAGATAACATTGGAAAGAATACTGAAGAATAAATCATATAAATTAGTTAATGGAATGAAATTTGTTGTTTGCTAAATAAGAAGTGAATTAAAAAGAGCAACTCAACCCATTAGCGTGCAAGAAAAATCTAAGCAGGCGTAACTCCCTGAACTCAGAATTAGAATTAAGTAATGAAAATATATGGTGTAGGTCATCAATTTATAAAATGTGCGTGAACCGAACATGCGCATAAGCATACATATTGTCAATAAAGTAAGCCAGAAAAACCGACTGGACTGAACTCTTATCTTTAAACAGGTTAAAATTAAAACATACCTTCACATCTTCTTTGCTGTTCCAAACTAGCAGCTACATCCGGAGGATACAAGAATGAATTTTCAGGACCTCCCGCCTCATTAAAACCTGTAAATTACAAGTAGCTCTTAAAACACTGTAAATCAAAGATGATTGCAGTTCACAAAGCTATAAGCATAAATACTCAACACATACCGGCATAGTTTATTAATGAAAAATGTTTTTGTAGATGTAATAAGAAGTCGTACATAATGAAAATTGTGGTTTTCCATCTTCGAGATTTTAAGATTTTTTTTAGGTTAGTTTATGTTAGCTTTGGTTAGATTAGGTTATTTTACCCTCCAGTTTTCCGTTATGTTAGATAAAGTTAGGTAAACTTAGGCGAGGTTAAGTAAGTAACCTAACCTAACGGAAAATGGAAAACTGGGGAATAAAATAACCTAATTTAGAACAACTAACCTAAACTAATCCAAACTTACCCGACGAAAACCAAAGTAACCTAGCAAAACATAGCAAAAATTGGAAAATTTCATTGTTGGTAAACCACGTTTATCTTTACGTACGACTTCTTCTTACGTATTTAGAAATATTTTTCACTAATAAAATGTGCCTCTTAAGTCAGTAGTTTGGCCAGTATACGACGAGTAGTTACTCTTGATGGTAAAGAAATATATCTTCAGATGGCTTGAACCAGGATTCTTGCAATCTTCAATAAAGTGTTTCCCACAAACTCTGTATCTTTCTCGAACAGTCCATTTAAACATACAATTTTAAATTTGCAATTCGCCCTAACCAAACACTGTATATTTCGTCACTGTTTAGGAAAACGATGGCGTGCACTGTGTGCATCTACACAACCTGGAACACAACAGCTTCGTATCCGCGCCATATCATGGCTATTCAGTATTCATTTAACAGAACAAACCCTGACAATCCACGTTTTAAACAAACATAATGGCTGCCTGCCTCCTTTCGGAATTTAAATCAATATCCTGTCGCCATGACAGTAGCTGCCTGCCATCTAACGGATGGAATAAACAACTATTTGAAACAACTCGGTAACGATTTTCCCTATAAGAGTTGCCTCCCCCTGCAATATATTATAATCTTAAGTCTAGTCAAAATTAAATAATGTCTCACATATAATAACAATTGAAATCATATAGGAAAATAAACAAATACTGACACGTTACAACAGAATGGTAAGAAATAAATATAATTTGTTGGACTTACTGACTTTTGGAACAGTAATGCCGACTTAACGAGTTTTGTAAATGTTTTGTATAACAAAATCGCGGAATCTGCTAATTCAGTGATAGAATATAAACAGTGTTTTAAAACACAGATTTTATCATTATTATTCTAAAATACTTGGCTCGTTCCACCATAAAAAACGCGAAGATAGCGAAACAGAGACAATCAATATATGTTTGTTGTAATTTTCCTACAATATAATTTTTGTTACATGTTCACCATCTAACATAACCAATTTTCAAAACCTAGTTATTAAATATCAAACAAAAATATACTCATTTTACCTTATCTCTACCGACTTTCAGTGACTATATATATTTTAGACTAAACGCTTTTTTGAATTTGTAGAACTAAATGTAAACCGATAACTAGTTGAACTTAACGACTTTTGTAGCTTGTTTTGCTAGCGGACATAACGTGTTACGATACTGTTATGGCCCTGGACTTGACGATATTTGGAACTCTACCCAGTTTTTAACTTATTAATTAGGGCGAACGGGACGGGATTTGCTGCTGTTTTACTTCTTCAAATTATTCGTATCATAGAAATCAGAATTTCATAAATTAATGGACATAATGAGTTCTGGAAATGGAAGATTCATATGCATGTAATTACACACATTTTAAGTGTAAGTATTTTGGCCTAAAATTTTTATTACATACTAATTGTTTATCTTAATATAACAGTGTTAAGTAAAATTTCCTAATTGTTTGTTTAGTTTTAATCAGTTTATAGAATGAATTTCCCTGATACAGGAAATTAGAACAGCCAAAAGAAAAACTCTATACGCCAGAAATAATGCCAGTTTAATTAAGTGGATAGTTCATTTACGTGGCACGAAAGCAAAATCGTAACTGGATGTTTAATCAATTTATAAAAAAAATTGAAATATTAAAAATAATATGATAATATTAAAAAAAATCGTTGTTGAGACCATACTAAAAAAGCGTAAAATACCATAAAAGCAAATTAAAATTTTGGAACTTAAACATACAACCTCAAGATATGTAAAGACAACATATTATAACTATAATTTTTTTTTTATCAGAGTTTACGTTCCATATTTAATTTTAAAAATTTCGTTTGGTACGTTATGAGACATGTTATGGTTTGACTCTAAATGTTTTGTTTCTCTCGCTGGTCGTCTCAACACACTTTTATTCGAATTCCTGACCTAACGCGTGTAAGTACCGCCAATGACAGTTCTTACTTACAAATACAATACACATAGTTATTTACGAGTCACCGACACACTCAGTGCTTTTTCCTTTAAAAAAATCATATAAATGTGGGTATATGCAATGAAAGAAACATTTGTTAGGAAGTTCTCACTGACTAATATTTTGTATTAAAATTTTAGTGATGACAACCAAATGCTTAAGTGGTAAGCACAAAATATATTTTGCAGGTTGAAAACAAAATATTTTGTAGCTACCACAAATATTTATTTACCGTGCGGTAAAAAGAAAATCGGCAGTGTTTTTACTACGTTTAATCTAACAACGGGCACATTCCATACGGGACGGCATGAAAAACTATATGCACAATTCCCAACATGCATAACTGATATAGTTCATCTGTGACTGTGGATGCTCAAGTACTAACAACGCCATCTGATAAAACATAACTCAAATGGTTTTTATTTTATTTCATAGGCCTATGTTTAAAATTGCTTTGTCATTTACTCCACTAGGAATTAACAAAGAGAGAGAGAGAGAGAGAGAGTGAGAGATTTTTGGCCAGCGCTTAACATCGAGGTCTTTAGCGCTGGAGAGAGGTGACATTAGGTGAGAATGGAGCAGCGCCGGAATGAAATGGCGGGGGAAACAAAAGATCCCCGAGAAAACGCGACGGCCAACGGCATCGTCCGGTACGATTCCGAAATGTGAAAATCCTAGGAACGACTCCGCCGGGAATCGAATCCGGATCGCCTCGGTAGGAGGCGAATGGTCTGACTATTCGGCCACCGCGACCCCCGAATTAACAAAAAATAACTAATATTTCTTGGAGACAATTTTTCGCTTAGCATATGACCTGCTCTTAAAATATTCTTTCTTCTTTTTAGTTACACGAGTTAATATTAAATATCGTATTAGGACCAGATTACCCAGGGGCTGGTCTAGGGAAGGTAGACTGCCTCGTGCGTCGTGTTAGAGGGGCGCTGGTGATGCCGAGAATTTTTACTTGCTAATGAAATGTACATGAGTGTAAAAAATATGTAATCTCTACCAATATTTAGACTTTTACAATTTTTTATTTTTGAATTTTGGTTAACCTTGAACACCATATAATGATACAAATACAGTATTTATTACTGGAATGGACACTTAAAGCATTGCTAATGATGGCTAGTTGGTAGAGGTTTTATGCATTTATACTAAAATTTTATACCGTTATTTACGCGAGCGCAAAATAACGTACACAAGATACGTTTATTACTGTCGGGTTGATTGGACTTATGGAAAAAGTGGTGGGAAGGGATTGGCGGAGAAAGTCACAATTCTTGCCCCGGGCGAAGGAAAGTCTAGATTCGTCCCTGAGTGTGTCGTACTCCGAATGCAGATTTCACGAGTGGGAGCTCGTAAGCAATCTGCGTATCCCGAAGGATGTCATGGAATGAGGCCCAGCAGTGACTTGGCGCGGGACGGGAGGGGCGGGGAATACGGGAGATCTCCGAGGAAACCTTCCAGACCTCAACGTCGTCCGGCACGATTCCCACGTGCGGGGATCCGGGGACCGACCCAGGATAGCCTTGGTGGTAGGCAAGTAGTATAACCACTCGGCAGCTGCAGCCCCTCTCGCGTTGGTGTTCTGTGCGTATTTCGGAGAAGGAAGCTTTAAAGTAACAGCTTCTTACTGTGACGTATTATCTAAACCCGGCCCTGGCAAGTGTCCAGTGACGTCATCCTTGGCACTCGGAAAAACGGTCTCTTGCAGCACCTAGTTCGCGATGATGTTTTCGCTCGTCGGAAATGTTCGTGGACGCTCGGTGTTCGTCGAGTCCTGCGCATGCGCCATTTCTGTCTGCTTCAGCGTTGCCAGGTGCGTGAACTTATTCCTAGACCACGAACCAGTGTTAGCAACTTAATGTAATTTCGGCAATATGTCGATATTGAAGAACATTTAACGAACAAATATTTTAAGCGGGCAACGGTATCAGAGGTTAAACTCATAAATTCAAAAATCGGTTGCAATTTAATAAATGTTTCACTAAATTTTTGTAAATAAATATGCATTAGCGTGATAATACTTCTTTATTGCTTTAAATGCAACACTTTAAAAACTTTTTAAGAAATTATTATTAACAAATTATATATTTTTTTTTTGTGAAGTTTGCTCTATATTCCGATAGAAATTGTTTCGTTAAAGAGGTCTCAAGGGACATAACAGAAAAGGAAATGGCCATGGCCTGTACCATCCGCCAGGCATTCACACAGAGTGATTTCGGAAAACCAGTAGGCCTAGTTATGTTGAATATAAAGGGCCACAGCATAAACTTACAAATCACCGACGAACAGAAGAACGTGAGCCGTTTTCGAAATTTCCAGTTTGGGAATTCAGGGTGTAGGAATAGATATAATATCAATCGACACTGCACGCGGCAAAGTCGGAAACTAGAGGTTTGAAAGAATTTCGATGTTGTTTTGTTATTTTCCTTGTATGACGTTTCCCTTGGCCTTTACGAATAGTCACTTAATTTGCCCGGATAGAGTAATAATGTCAACATATTACGTTAAAAAATATATCCAATGACAAGTCTGCTTACGTGCAAAAAGGTGCACTTAGTTAGTTGCTTGAAATTATTGTTTTAAAACCTAGCTAACCTTTAGTGATCTGGCCTGGGACACATGACTGAGAAAGTCTATCTAACTCTTGCAGATTAGCTATTGTAAATTTAAAGAAAATATAAATCTTTACTGCCACAAAGATTGTTTCATTAGTTATTCTGCCTTACCTTGGAATAAAAATGCAAATAAAATTATATACTAATACTTAAGTTTGTTATTTTTGTACACAACATGAAAATTATTTTTAAAATTAGTAAGTGTTGTAGAATTGTTTGACAAACAAAATAACATGGCGATGTTACGAGGGTCGGATGCCAAAGTGAACCAAGTTAATTGTTTCTTTCTGAAATGTGGAAATTGTTTTCTTTTACCCCAAATTTGATGCATGTATATTATGACTAAACAATAGACGATCAAAATGTTTAATCAAAATGCATGGGGTATACTAACGCCGAAGGTCAGTGTTCAAGTGTGGATTATAACTTACTTTCCCGAACATTTAAGAAAACGTACTTGGTTCATTATGGCATCAGACAGACCCTCCATTTTATTTAACGTGGGGCAACGGTTGGCGCAGTGGATAGAGCATTCGCCTCTCGCTAAGGCGACCAGGGTTCATTTCTTGGAGCGGTCGGTCCACGGTTTTTTGCATCTGTGACTCATGTCGGACCAGAGGTTGGCCATGCCGTATACCGCCCAGGCAAATACTTGAAGTCAGTGTATTTGTGCCCTTGTTGCTTGAACGTTTATACACGTGGTCACTGTAGACCATAACATTGTTTCCGCCATAATAGCCAATGTATTTTACTCGAAGTCTAAAGAGCAACAGAGTAAAATGATCTACTGAATAGCAGATATGTCGTGTTTATCGCAGTCTACGTTGTTTGGGGAGCAAAACGTTGAAACAACATTAAAACTCAACTATATGGTTGCGTTTTGAAACACATTTCTGTGAGTACCGGCATCGCCAACTGCTTGTGCATGGACACCATTGTTAATCCACATTTATGCTAGCTTCTGCTATTTATTTAACATTTTGTGTGCTATTGCTATTAGCAAGCAGTTGCACATCGTTAGTGACGTACATTTGCGTAAATAAACAATATATGTGGCTGTTTTTTCATGTTCGCTGGGTTTATCTACATAAACACATAATTTACACTATGCTAATGTAAAACATGGCCTTTTTACTCATGAAATGTAACAGTAGCAGATGTATTTCACGTACCTGTTCTCTGTTTACACCCGAATCAACGCACGTAACCGTTTTCATTCAAATATGTGTATTCTACAGTATCAATACCATACGAGCCACTTACGAAACCTCACTCGATCTACTCGTGGCTGTGTGTTGGTCAACAATAACGGATTGTTCGCACAAAACTAGCGTATATACATCGACTTCAAGGAAATCCCAACATGCCATCTCTTACATGCTCCGACCACCATGTGTCGGGACGATGCCGCTGGTCGGCGGGTTTTGCTCAGGGCTCTCCGGTTCCCCGCCCCCAATTCCGGCTCTGCTCCATACACACATCATGTCCACCCTCTCCAACGCTTAAGATCCAGATGTTGAGTCGTTACACAACGCTTGTAATATATAGTTATTATTAGTTCTAGTTGATATCCGATAAAATAAAGCTTAAGTTAATGTCAGCAGACGACTTTACGGGGATAAAGAACTAAGCCGTGTCCGAAACGACTATTTAGGTTACTAAATCAACCATGTGACCAGGTTAGTGCAGTAAATATTTTGGGATTAAGGGTGTAAAATTTACTGAGATGAAGTAGCACGCTAAATTTCCAAATAGCTCCGTAAATTCGTCGGCTGCTACTTATGTACGTTTTATACTCTGCTTTTCGGACGAAAAACATTTACGTATCAATTAAAAGCAGTATAATGTCAATTAAAAGCCTGTAGTGCAATTTTGTGTGGAGCTAATATTTTTTATAAATTTAAAATTAATTTAATATTTTGTAAACCAATTAACCTAAAACAAAATAATTATTATCGTAGAATGTATACATTTAGATGTGGAAAAAAAAAAGTTAAATAGTTAATATATAAAATCGAATAGAAAATTTATTCAACAGTGAAAAGTAATAAAATAAACAAGACCACGTCGAAACACCTACAAGTATTACAGTTTCCAAATTTTCCGTACGCAGCTCTGTTTTATGACATTGGAATCTATCCAATTTAAATTCCCAAATCCTAAATATGAAAAAAGCTTCGTTTCGGACACGGCATTAGTGTCAAGCTAAATCCCCAAAATTATTAGATCATATAATCTGTCACTTGGTCGATTTAGGAACATGACACTGGTTTCTAACCCGTCAGTAGAAAGTTGTGAGCGGTGCTTGTTGGGCCGAGTATTCACGAAGATCGCCGAGGATGACGAGCGAAAGTAGTACCGCGACCTAGATGCTAGAAATCTCCCGTGCCAAAGAAGAGCGGGGAAGGCATGCCATGGAAATGCAACGAAGGCGGCTTCTCGAGAGCAGTGAGTGACCTTGAACCGAGTAACCGCTACGGTGCTTCCCCAGCAGGAAGCTGGCTGACGACACATCGCGTCATACAATACTGCTTTCTCCAGCAGTGCGGCAGTGCGCTTGTGAGAGCCTGCAGTAGACATCACATCAGAGCGACGCTCGCGTGCAGAGGTGAGTGCCCTTTGTTACCTATAGGATGTT
>PNEQ01077954.1:10378-43264 GCA_003012365.1 Medauroidea extradentata
TTAATTAAGCATGTATAAGTTAGCATTATTTAAATTTAAAAATAAAAAAATATATTTATACACATAAAATTCTAAATCCAGGGGGGGGCATTTGCCCCCCCCCCCTGTGGCCCCAAATGACGCCCCTGTTTTTCCTATGGGACTTTAAGCGGTGACCACAATATTTTATTTTTTAATAATATTATTATAGATGATGGTTTAAAATGGGAAAACTTGACTGTTTTCTGGGTTTCAACGCACGTTCAGCATATGTAAAGATTACTGACTTTCGCTTATACGTAGAGCTGTTGTCCTATTTGACTACGCCAATAAGAATTGCGCTATTATAATATTCGATGCGTATTATTGGTTTACAGGCAACTGTGGTGTGTCAGACGTATATCGCCCAATCATATGTGTCACAAGAAACTACAGTGTTTTAAGGATATGTTGGCACGAAACATTTTCGCGATATGCCATTATCTCAAATTGAGTAAAGACCAAGGCATGACTCTGGCTTTGCACTTTACGAATTCAGGTAATATTTTCAGGGTTACAACAGTCTGAAAAACAGTTGTTAGCCATTTTTAGAGGATCGAAAATCACTGTTCTTACAAGCGTGCTGAATTTTTGAAAACATAGAAACATAATTTCAAGTGTGTCTTATTTTCCTAGATAAACGTAATATAAGTTAAACAGTTTCGTGTAAAAAAAAAAGAATACGTGTGACACGCTGCAACGCCGGCCATGCGCCAGTCGAAAACTCCTCTTAAACAGAGGATTCCGCAACACTTAGACTAACCAAAAACTTTATTAGGTTGGGACGAAAAATTGTAAAGTTTTGAGAAGTGTTATATAGTTACATGGATATTTTCATATTAAAAATAGTGAAGATGAATGCAACATGGCTAAAACAAAATTTTAATCAGTGATTACTTTATCATGAGCAGTATAAACTTGTCACATTGCTTGGGTAAAGTTGGGGTTCCACAGTAAGGCGATGCAGGCCGGCCGTCAGGATTTCAGGGCCCCCTCAAACCCTGTCCCCCTATTTTATTAGTAATATTTTCTCTTTTATTAACACCTGGTACTAGTAATTAACGAAACGGGTCCCTATATAGTTCCACTATTTTTTACTAATTTTATTTTAAATATTGAAAGGGAACAGATGTAATACCTTTACATAGTGACATTCAAAACGGTTTTCGCTATGTAGACTTATTATTCAAAGCAAAAAAATAAATATATTTTTGGCTATGTATCAATTTTAATCATTTTTACTATCGCTTAAAAAGACAAAATTATATGTATATTTTGTTTTTAAAAAAGTAGGTTACATAGCAAATATGTGTTAAACACTTTTTCTCACGGTTGTACGTTTCCGTTTATGTGTAAAAAATAATGTTCACGAAAACAACACGAAGGAACACATGGTCCTCTGAAGTGGTAAGCAGAAAAATTGGCCTCTTTTTTTTGGGGGGGGGGGGCAAGCTAGAATTCAAGTAACTGTATTTAGGAAACATGCGCGGTATGTTGCTGTGCTGTCAGCGTAATTGTCTAGTCATAATTTTGAAGTGAAAAATATTTCGGCACCTCAATTGGTTAAAGAGATAACAGATATTAAGTGTATACACAGTTTTTCCCTCTTTGTAGGTCGAAGTTCGATAAACTCTAAAATGTCTTTATTAGGTGTTTACGTAAGCATCAAACTGATGCAGAAAGGTCCACGATATCTTAATCGGTTTAAAGGTTACCAAGGATTTAATCAAAACCCCTTATATGATGTTTCAACCCCTTAATTTTTGAATTTCGAAAAAGGAGGTAGAAGTTACTTTTTGGTATACGTACGCATCATTCTGAAGCAAAGAAAGCCACGATATCATAACTGGCTTAGGCGCTGTCGAGGATTTATTGTAAACACATTTTTCAATTTTTCACCTACTTAATTATACAACATTAAAAAAACCCTGAAAATACGTAAATTTCTATTACCATAATTCAGAAAATAAATGCAACCCTTCATCTCAATGGGTTTAGAGATGTCGAAGATTCGCAGTGAAATCATCACACAATTTTCGAATTTCAAAAAATAATTTTTTAGTATACTCACCTACGTTATATAAGGAAATCCTATGCAAAATAGCATGCTCTTAACCCCGACGGTTTAAGCTGGGTGGTGTCCATCTGTCAATGTTAAAGAGTATTATTGAGTAAATGAAAGTGACGTTTTAAATAGGTTCGCTAGTTAATTCGTATTCATTAGTGAGTTTTCCTTTATTCAAATGTTCTTCTCTGTCAACTGGTACGAAACTCTCAATTTTTTTTTAAAAATTATGAAATGATCACTAATTACTGATGGTTCCGTTACTGCTGACGAGGGGTCACAGTGGCCAAGTGGTAAGATCACTCGCCTCCCACCAAGAGGATCTGGGCTCAATACCCGGCGGGGCCGAACCCCTGACTTTCGCTTGCGGGAGTCGTGCCGGACTTTGTCGCTGGCTGGCAGGTTTTCTCGGGGATCTCCCGTTGCCCACGCTCTTCTCATTCTGGCATCTCTCCGTTGTAGGGCCTCATTCCATGACATCCCTTGGGGCAAGCAGATGCCTGCGAGTACTCAGTGTTATATCCGCATCCGGGGTGCTATGTAATAGCCCTCGGGTACTCTGCTCGTACAATATTTGTTTACTGGCGACGAACACTGACAGATCATCACCAGCAGTAACGGATCGCAGCCCACACTCTAAATCTGAATTAGTGAATATTCACTTATTCACGCCGATGGATGCAGCAGTTTCAACAAAATGAATCAGCGAGAAACCACTGTGAAATCGGTGACTATTCACTGATTCCGATAAAGAGTGCCAACATTCCACACGTTTATTAGTGAATGCCCACAGATTTTCCAGTAATTTTTCACTTATTTAATAAGTGAATACTGTTCTTTTAAAGCAACTGGAAAAACCGGTGATTATTCACTGATTCACTTGTGAGATGTTGGCACGGTTGAAAGAAATCTGTGAATATTCACAAATTAAACAGTGACTACTTTCACTGATTCAAATTGTTGAAACTGCTCCATCCGTCAGCGTGAATCAGTGAATATTCACTAATTCAGATTTAGACTGCAGAGAACAGTCTTCGCGTGTGTTTTTGGTACTGTCCTACTGATGCCATCTAGGAGTACAAGACCAGTACTCATGGCCTATCTCTATGAGTTACTAAATCGAACGTCACCATATTGCAGTCCATAACGCGCGATGTCCTATACCAATGATTTTTGTTAAAAAATGATCGTTCCTCCCAACCCATCTTCAGTACACAATTCCATATATTCAGCGTTCAATTTGGTCAAGTAACAAAAGAACAGCGTAACAGTGTAATTATTTTAAAACGTCTTTGGATGTCATAGCCCGATTTTGTCAATAGCGAGCATAGTCTTCAAAAAGTGACAGAAACGCGAGAGAATAGACATCTGATTGGGTGCCCGAAGGGATCTGCTGAACCACGAAGAATGACGAAAAATGAAAAAGACCTTCGATGAAGAAGCGACGGAATGCAAGGTAATTGGACAACATAGTACCCCGAGAAATTCCGCCAGCGAGTGGCAACGTACGTCGCGTTTTCCACATGCAAAATATCTGAGAGTGCTCAAGTCACTTCGTTTCTGATCCTTTAATTATTTAGACCAGGGTATTGTCACAGATATATGTTTTGTTATTCAATATTACAAGTATTTTAAACGTACCGTAAGCGGAAGTGACTTAGGAAAATAAAAAAATATATTTTTTTTTTCCACATAAATTGTAGCCATGGATAAAGAAGTTTACTTGCGATCAATTCCAATTAACATATATCCACACTTACTGTCATTAATATTTACTCATAGTTGACAAACGTGCATAAATATGTTCTAAAGAAACCCCACCTGACAAAGTCACCCCCGTTTGCGGTACTATGTCTGTAGTTTGAGCACTATGTTTTGTAACATCCGGTAGGTAAGCATGTCGTATCCGAACACTGAGTTATGTCTCTCGGAGTCGCCTGTCCAACGTGGCCTGTTGGACGTCCGAACTAATCAATATTAACTACACAAACACAACTATCAGGTTGCGACCTTCGTCCTGGGAGAAGCATTATCTCGTGTCTGATTCTGGCTACTCTGTTCGTATGTTCCAGTGACCTTCATTGTACTTGGTTTCTTTCACGATTCTTCTTGACGATACGTTTTGTAAATAACATCTCGTATGAGTGTACAAAAAGTACGTTTAATATAGTAATATTTAATTAGTGAAAGAGCTAAAATACTGAGCTATTGTTATTGCTGAGCTAAACCAAATATTTTTCTTAAAAAGAAGACCTAAACCTGTAACATATAAATGAATTCAGAGGATACACAGAGTGAAAGTATTTATGTAGTAGAACAAAAAATTTACTTCTAGTAATACAATTCAGAACTAATAAAGATGATGCAAAAAAGGCGTATGTTTCATTTGTTATTTGCAATTTAGTTATAAATGGTTAGGTTTCTTATTGCATTTCTTATACACTTTTTGAAATAATTAACCCGAGCTGAAAGAAGTAATGATTTACAAGTAATATAGTGTTTGTTTGACTGGATTGAAAATTTATGTAACAGAGAAAATGGGCTGTACTAAAAGATAAGACAATAGTAGGCTATCGCTTCTTTTCCCATTGAATATGTTTGCTAATATTTTAGAGAAATATACCTCATTTCTGCAGATTTTTTTTTACAATAAAACAATTCCTTATAGTTTATAAACATCACGGTTTTTTATTTTCTTTAGAACATCTGTAATAAGTTTAATTCCTTAACGACTAGCCTAACATATAAGAAGGAAATGTTAAATGCTTAAAATTAATAAACATTAAACATTAATTTTCAAATACGAAATAACTTCTTTACTAGCAGTATTAGCGGTGTAATTTGCGATTGAAGACGCTGATGCTTCCGAGGAAACTCGCCGGCCAGCGGCAAAACCCGTCATGTCCCCCGAAGATACTCGCGCTCAGACCGCCGTTGAGGTAGTTTAGTGATCTGAACGTGGTAGAAATTCTTACTTAAGGCCATGATATTTCATTTATTTCAAACAATTGAAAATAACTTGAATATTTTTTAACCAAATGCTTTGAAAAAATTTGAGACTGTTTACAGTCATACGATACACAATTTTGCCAGAGCTGTTTATTAAAATAATGTAGGTACTTTTTGATAGCAAAAAAATATTTTGCTTAATGTTAGCTTATTTTGATGACCAAATACGTGATATTTCTGTGGCAAAAATCTAAAAATCCGTTTGGTGTATTGTAACAGAAAAATTCATATACAAACAATGATATATATATATATATATATATATATATATATATATATATATATATATATATATATATATACTGTGAAAACTGTAAGAATGAATTTTTGACATGTGTATTAATTAACGTTAAAAAAAATACTTTTGAAACCCTTGCTAAACTAAAGAGCGAGGCCTTGAGAGGAAGTGTTAAATTTTTTTTTTGTATTTTCAGTTTTTGAGCCATAGCATTTAATAAAATTGTATTATCAAATTTTTCTCTTCGGCAAAGCGTCGAATATTGCCTATTCTTGGTAAACTGCTTGACATAAATAATAATGGAATATTTTGTTAACTTGCCATGCAAAATAGTTGCAGGAGAATTATATGTTAACTTTCAAGAATTCTTTGCACTGACTCTGCATGGCAAATTAATGAAAGATTCCATTATTATTGATGTCAATCAGTTTACATATATCCTATTCTTTGTGGAAGAGAAATACAATTTTATTAAGTGTTATGACTCAGAAACTGAAATTGCAATAAAAGTGTCTAACACGCCCCCTTAATGTCATGTAACTTAAGTGAGCTGCCAACCTGAGTGAAGATAGGGATTTACAGCGGCACATCCAAAGGTAAGAGGTGGGTGTTGTTTGTTGAAACCCCCTCCGAAAATGTGTGAAAATATTTTGAATAACAGTTATTTTTCTGTAAGGTAATATTACTATTCTACTTCCTCTAGTTGCGTAAATATAACTGTTAGGACTTAAACTATAATGCAGCAAATGTCAAATCATACAACAAGATATTGGTAGCGACAGTCCTTGGAGTTCATACCTCTTCCCCTTTTTACCGTACGAAAACCATTTTGCACGTTGAAATCCAATCAATAAAGTATCTAATGTTTTATCTATGACGAGCTTACACAAGCGTGAACGACTGTATTATAAACAAACTATTGCATATCCGCCCCGGTCGCCGAGCGGCGCGTAGTACTTCGGCCGATAAATGTTTATTCGATAGTCTCGTTCTACTTAGAAGCAGTATTCAAAGGACATTACACGTGTGACAGTTCATTTCAACTTTTTACAGTTATATAGGATGTTGCAAAATTCCTTGTCAATTTTCTAGAGAAACAATCCTCACGTGTAGAGGAACAAAAAGTGTTATATGAACATGGGTCCAAAAACGCACCGTTTCTGCGCAACAGCTGACAATACATGACGTATGGTTGATAGCACGCGGATAGGATCATGTTCATGTTGCTGTGGGGCATTATTACAGCAGTACATAACATGTTACTATGCCACCCACTATGCCACTAACACACATACAGTAGGAACAACTGTGACACAGCAACATGATCCTGCCAGCGCGCTATCAACCGTATGTCATGCATGCCAACTGTAGCGCAGACAGAAACGGTGCGTTTTTGGACCTATGTTCATATAACACTTTTTGTTCCTCTATACGTGAGGATTGTTTCCCTAGAATATTGACGTGGAATTTTGTAACCACATGTATATATAGCTTTTTGCGGCAAGAAATGGCAAAGATTAATTTTCTGCGGGCCCTAGTGTAGAATATTAGGCAGGTATATGCACGTAACACAACTTTATCTTTATAAAATCATTGGCTCACTACTGAATGTCTGATAAAGTATCGGAAAGAAAACAACACGCCAGTTCAGCAACTTGACCGTAGAGGCTAGAAGGAAGCATGATGCGTGTGCTGGGTCATCCTTACCATTCCACAGTTGTATAGGCCTCTGACGAGAAAACTACGTCAACTCAGGAAGCCACCATATGACTGAAATCACTTCTGATAGTTTATGAGATTGTGCTGGGGGGATGCAGAACACCTACATCGGTATGAGTATCTACTACTCTAACACGACCAATAGTCCCGCGGGAGAAAAGCGAACTACCGCTGTGTTGTCCTTGACCACCGCGCGCAACTGGTGTGGCGCACCACAGCACCGGCCATAATACTGTGGCAAAGGCAGCTGGCTGGGTTTCCGCTGCTACGTCACCACTGACAGTGTGCCATGAACTCATGTCAGGCGCAGTACATTTCCCCTTCATGTGTCGTGTCTACCTACTACTAGCGCCACGCTACTTCCCCTTACGGGAGGACTAGTCGTCGTGGTCGAGTAGTACGTAGTTGTGACATGATGTTGCAGATGGCGGTCGTGCAGCGTCTCGTGCTGGCACTGTGCGTCCTGGCACAGGCGTCCAACGGCGCCAGGATTCTCGGCGTCTTCGGCCACGTCGGCAAGAGCCACTTCGACGCCTTCCTCCCGCTCCTAGAGGAGCTGGCCTCGCGGGGGCATGATGTCGTAGTGCTCAGCCACTTCCCGAGGAAGTCCCCGGTCGCCAACTACACCGACGTCAGCCTCGTCGGCTCCGTGGAGGGCGTCAACACCACCTCCGTCGTCAGCATCCCGAAAGTTCAATGGCTGCCCGAGTGGACGTTCTCGCCCATGCTGTCTTTGTTCGGCGCCCGCGTCTGCGCCGAGGTGTTGGGTTACCGCGTGGTGAAAGAGTTCCTGGACGCTGACCAGAGGTTCGACCTCGTCCTCACGGAGGTCTTCAACGGCGACTGCTTCCTGGGGTTCGCGAGAAGATACCGCGCGCCACACATCGCCCTCAGCTCGCACGTGCTGATGCCGTGGGCGGGCGGGCGCGTCGGCAACCCGGACCAGCCGGCGTACGTGCGCAACCTCTTCAGCGTCGCCGTCGCCGACATGTCCCCCTTGCAGCGGCTGCACAACGTCGCGATGCTGCTGTACCACAAGGCGGTGTACCGGATGGTGGAGTGGTGGAAGGTGCAAGGCCTGGTGGAGAGGCACTTCGGCGCTGGCACGTCGCTCGAGGAGCTCAGGAGGAACACGAGCCTCGTGCTGGTCAACACGCACCACAGCGTCAGCGGAGCCAGACCGCTCGTCCCGGCAGTCGTCGAGGTGGGAGGCATGCACATAAAGCAACCGTCACCTCTTCCCCAGGTAAGCTCTGCTGTCTGTGTGGCTGCGACTGTTACATAACTTCAGAGGGCATTTATAAACAAACCACATCGACATACAGCCTTATCGAGAGGTGGATAAATTATAACACTTTGGATTTGCATTCGGGAGGACCCGGGTTCGAACCCCGGCTCCGGCAATCCTGATTTCTGTTTTCCTTGGTTTCCCGAAATCGCTATAATCGACTCCTCTCCCAACTCCTTCCATAGTAGCAAGTTATGTCACCATCTCTAATGACTTCACTGTCAAAGAAACGTAATTAAAAAAAATAAAATAAAAATAACGACATACAGTCTTAGTCGTCAATATATGCAAACCCAGAGGGAGTGAAATTCTGAAGACAAATTAATAGGGAAATATATATGGAGGGCATGGAGAAAGACATACTGGTATATTTGTGTTTTATGCAGGAACACAATGGTATTGTCATACTGTACATTTCAATATAAGAGATTAGGCAATATGACAACAAATAGAAGCACAGTACACTAACGGTTCCATTGCAGGCCACACTTTTGTAGCTTAATACACCAATAAAATAGTCAGGTCATTATTATTATTATTATTATTATTATTATTGTGTAGCTTATTTTTCATTGGTTGTATACTATAGTAACTAAAAGACGTAACCTATAAATAGAGACATGCAAAATTCGCGTTATCACTTGGTAGCAGACTAAGCTTCACTTTCCTATAAATAACCAAATATAATCTGCGATTCTATTGGTCACGAACATGTATGTGTTGTCATAGACGTGTGTTACGTCTTTACAGATATTGGCCTCTCTGCCGTGTAAGTATTCTCCGCGGCAAGTCACGACAATATCGGCCAACGGGAGATGTCGTACGAGCCTATAGTCACTTGGAGTCTAGTCAGCTGTCAGGAAATAACGCGAATTTTGCATGTCTCTACGTATAAACAATTATGATTTTAACTAAAGTTGTTTGTCTAATTGGATTATATATTTACATGTGCATAACTCAGTTATGATATGTATGGGGTTACCTTTGTCTCTCACCATGTCCTTCATATACAGTATACAACAATTGGGCCTAATGTGATTCATGAGGATGGTAGATGGCTTCAAAGGTCGAGAATTGAATTTGAAAATGCACCATCAGGAAATGTTCATAAAATAACATAATTTCGTGTTCAGGAAAATAACGAGAATACGTGTTAACGCAGAAAATGTTAATATAGAAAATAGACGCCTCCTTAAATTAAATAGGGATTGGTTATCCTCCCACCTCCCCGCTTATTTAAAATTTTGTGACTATCCACTATGGGTATTTGACGTGACAGGTAAGTTATCAGCATGCACTAACGAATAAAAAGTTATGTATTAGTCCCGAACGTTTCCAATGAAATCACGCGTTCAGTTGGAGGTGGGTGTATAAATGCCTGATAGGTATGCAGCCTGAATCCTTAACGCCGTTAGCTTATCGTTTTATCGTACGTTTACCTATTTTCAATCTCAACCTTTGAGGTCATCTACCACCCTCACAAATCACATTAGGCTCAATGTTCCCGTAAAACAGCATATTTCTTTCTTGTCAGTAGCTTTGAACAAAAAAAATCTTATAACCAGTGTTCCTTGCCAGTTTATTTGTAACAAACATATTTTTTTTGTGACAGCAATATTTTAGTGGTAAAAAAAAGGGGTATACACAATATATTTGGAAGAGTGTATAGCAGCAAAATATTTTGTAGCTACCACAAAAAATTTTTCCATGTGAGTTACAAATTAAATACAATATTCAGGTTGTGACGATTTCAGAAAATTGGTAAATCTTTTATTTGTAACGTGCATTGCATAAAAATTTAGACCTACGCTGAAACACGAGTTATTGAGTTAAAAATTTTAAATCTCCTTACCAACCTATACCTACTCACCTACATGAGAGACTACTGTGTGGTATGCATTAGAAACTCACATTACAAAGATGTTTCCTTAGTAAAAAGTAGTCGCCTAACTATTTATTTAACCGTTGGAGGCAATGAATAATGGTAGCGATATGGGCGGAAAAGGTAGGGTCGTCAAGAATTATACTGCCTTACAGTAATACACGAGCACTAAATTAGTGGGAAATTTTTTTTTTACTTAATATTATTTTTTTCTGTAGGACATTTCAAGGTGTGTCCATAGTTTCACTAGTAAAAAGTGTAGTGTTAAGTGAAACGAAAACTTATAGTATTGTGTTTTACGATTCAGGCCGGAAATAAAGTTTTGAGCCAATTTGAAAGGTCTCAAAATATTATTATAATGAACATAGTTTGAAATGTGTGTTCATTTGATAGATAAAGTTATTGGGAATACTGTTAGCAGTTTTACGTAAACAGTAATTCGTGTGGCACGCTACGTCTTAAATGTGCCAGACGAGGCTTCAATGCAACGATACAGGGCGTCGGGCCATTAGCACTCATGACTTCTAGTACTTCCACCATTGCGATCATGGTTCAGTTAAAAAGTAGGATAATTCCCAGTTTTCACGTGTGGAGACTCATTTCGTTCCTTTCCCGTTCCGTACTCACTACACACCACTCTCACCACGTTGTTGAAGTGCCTGATGACGGTGTGCGAAAAAGCAGATAGAAGTATTCAAAAATTGACCGACGTATAAGAGCGATGTCTGCTTAGGCAACTCATTCTTAGAAATTTACACTCGTTTATATCCATTTCTGGCCATTTACTTATATTTTAAGTTTATTTTCCCGCGAATGAAAATAGTGGAAATGAGTGTTTTTGTGGGTACTTTCAGGTATGCATAATTTGGTGCAAAATATTAGAAAAGATTATGCACGTGCATCTCAACTTTGTTTGTAATACTACGCCGTATAATGATTGAATCACCACTGAGGCAGTGTTCCAACTCACTCCGGTGACTGTATTTGGGGTTCTGCGTTATGTTTTTGGTAAGCTTCTAACGGGAACACCTCGACTGTCAGTTTTTGCCCTGCTGCCTGGTGTACCATTGTAGCGGCTGGGGAATGTTTTCGTTTCGATGTTGCATGTTATGACGATAAATTAGTTATAAAACTGAAAAGGATGGTACGTCTACTTTACGAATGCTAAAGAAGAAATTTGAAAGAAGTTTACAAATAGATTTACAAAGTTAAACATAATTTAAAGATCTGTAGATTATCTACGTCCCTGATTATTGCAATATGGCGACGATTTGGGGTTTTGCATTTGGTAATTGGTAATATGTAACCTTCGGCCGTTTACAATACGCGTAACACAAAACACCAAAATACGTTACAGAAATTGTGCACAAAAGTGGGCCACATTCACATTTTGTTAACAAAAAGTGCCAGTTAGAGCACAGCCTATATGTCTCGTACAGGCCTACTGTTGGCTATGCATGCTATAGGTTGTTGAAAATAAAATAGGCACTTTTGAAGCCCTAGTTTCTTTTTTCCTTCCAGATTATTTATAGTTTCCTGTCTCTTTTTAATATAAACAAAGCATCCTAAGCAACAATTAAATTATATATATCGTACTGAACTAAACATTTGACGTATAAGGCCACAATAAATTATAATTATCAATCACTTCCTTAGGCTAGGTCGGTTGTTAAAAGTGCTCACTTAGTGCGAACCAACTATAGTTCAGTGACTGGCGCCGAGAGACTGCGTGAGTGACAATCGAAGGTCCCTGATTGCTCTTCTTCCGCACTTCCAAATATTGGACGAGCTAAATACCTACGCCCTACACATAGACGGCTACCATAAGAATGGTCCTCATTACTAAACTTGATGTAGCATGTTTTACTTAACGGTAGAAGAAATAAAGACGTGCAGAGAATCACACTTGCTATCGATAGCAACTCCTTGGGTACCGTCGTGCCACAGTTGACACCACTGGAAAATAATACTTATTGGTCACAGCAAAATATTTTGTCATTATGGACCTTACCAATTTTTTTTTGTGGTGACAGTTAAACATTTTTGCTGTCCCCAATAAAGTTTTTCAGTGACTACCAAAAATTTTGTTAACCACCGCAAAAATATTTCGTGAGGTCCATATTGACAAAACAGTTTTCAGTCACCACAAAACCGTTTTTTCTGTGACCCCGAGGCTCCAAGTTATGTCGTAGTCTAAAAGATCGTATTCCACCACAAGATTCCCGGTGAGGCCAATCCCGATTATCGCATGTGAGAAACAGGAGGAATTTGCCACTGTACAGAGAGATTTCTTAGGGTGTTCATGTTTCGCACCCTATCACATTCCTCTGTCGTTCTATAGCCACTGGATGAAATACGTTAATTTTTAACGATACTATTCTACATGCGTCTATTGTGCCAATGTACGAAAAAAAAAACACTTCGGACAAGGTCGGAATTTTTATTAAGACACCATGCTCAATAAAAACACGGTTTCTAGGACCTCCAACAAGCTGAAAATGCCATTTCAGACAGCCGTACTTCACAATGTACTAACCTGGTGTATGTGAAACGTGCGCTAAACTTTGCTACATACTTTACACAAATAAAATTATATGGTCACCGTTCAGGGTCCCATAATAAAATAGATCGGCAGAAACATTGTACTATAGTAGGCAGTTAAGTTGGCCTCTGAGCTCCCTAGTGCTGTTATCAGGATGGGAAAGCGAAGAGAAACTGATATCCTACTGTCCGGGGCCCTACCAGGTTGACACATTCGGCGCGTTCCGTCATACACTACACAAGTGTAACATAGTTGTGTGTTGCAGAAGTTGTGCTCGGAAATACGTGTATATCATTCAGCATTATGCGAAAACTATTATATAAAGCTGGTACGATTTACTTCCGTCCGTAAAAATACACAAGGTTTCGAAATAACTATTCAGTCAACAAAAATTAATGAAAATGATGTATTAAGGCAAACCTGAAAATAAGATATATTTTTCCTTCTACAGGATAATAGTCAGAGAATATAAATCAGACTAATTGACAATATTACCAGGCTTACAGTATCTGCTTCGACACGCTTCATCAAGATATTTCTTTAATTCTACATCAAAGGCCACTGTAAAAATATGTACAATGTGTGTGATCGTAATAATACTTGGCTGTGGAAAAGGCCTGCAGCACGCAATACCACACATAAAATTACAAGTAAAACATATAAAAAAAACTTAAAAAAAAAAAAAAAACTGAAAATTGTAAATTTAAAAAAAAATTACAGGTACATTCTAGGTTCAGAATAACCCCTCTCTTGGTAATTCGTCATAACATAGGCGTTCATAGATAGAGAAGTATAAAATATAATATATTTTCTAAATACTATATCTATATATACACACATATATACATAAATGTTTAAGATTGAGGCGCTATTCATTATACACTGTACTAAATTCGTTATTTAATTACAAACTAAGCCACAAATCTACAGTATACCTACTATATACCGATACATATATGACAAATGTAGCTTGAATTTAATATTTTACTTTTCAGTTCACATTTTTTTTAACAAACTAATTTTTAATTTTTTTTTCTTTTTAGTCCCAAATCTCTGGAACTTATTTATTGGTTTTTCGGACTACTTCATACAAATAATTGGAATTTAAATAAGCGATAAAAATATATTTTTTCGTTTTAGTTCACGAAATTTTAATAATATAATGTAATGTAACCCATAATATTGTATTGTCACCGAACTTACACAAGTATGCCAAATTTAAGGTCAATCAGATACCAACAAATGGTTGAAAAACGGTTTTCAAATTTTTAAACGGTCAACCTACATACGAACATTGCAAGTTTCATAAAATCTTGTAACATTGAAAGCATATAGTTTAAATTACTTGAAACAATTCAATTAGATTTATTTTGTCGACTATACATTCATAACGCAGAGGTGAAAAAACAAAAAATAGTAAATGCAACGTATTAATTGCGAATGAAAAAGGTTTTTATTCTTTCGAAAAATAAATATTAAACTCAATATATTTGAAAAAAAAAAAAACTACTAAATTTTAACAACAGCAAAATGTTATTTCAAACTCTATATGAACTAATCGTATTTTTTCTTTCACGTTAACGGCGTGATTATAAACTTAACATTGTAAAACGAACTTCGAAAATCAAAATCCGTTTAGAATATTGAAACCTTACTGTTTTTCACAAGTTTGTTACTATACCGTTTTATAGCACAACTTTTGGTAAAACATTTTAATACTTGTAAATTTTTTGAACCCTTACGTCAGTTTTCAAAACAGGGTTTTTAATTATTTACAACACTGCGAAAAAAAGAGCTGACAAAACATTTGTTACGGATTTTTAACGAATCTGACCTTAGAAGGAGAAAGGGGGTCAAGAATATATTCACTGAATGCAAAACAAGAATTTAAAACCATCTACGCTATCATAATTTTACTTGCAGTTGTTACAGACTTTATGTAAGTCACTACACATAAATAAAAAAAAAGAATGGGTTCTCCCACTGAAAGGTTTTTGCTAAGCGTTGGATTTGGTAGCACGCACAATTAAATTGATAAATAAATAAAAAAAAAATACAAACAGATCTTCTTGCCAACTACGTTACGTCAGCTACTAACAAAGAATTTTCGTAATGTCAATCTAGATGTAGGAAAATGTATTGTTAGATTTTATTTTGTTATTCAGTAATTGTGCAAAATATGTTAACGTTAATCAAACAATAAATTATACATTCCTCCTGTAAAACAGAACCCCAAATTTCTTAAATTCATAAGAAGCTGCGGGGGTAGAGCGCTTGCATTACACCTAGGCGTACCGAGTTTTATTCCTGGTGTTTGACGTCCTGATTTACGCATGTAGGATCGTGTCGGACGATGACGCAGATCGGCGT
Source organism: Medauroidea extradentata (assembly GCA_003012365.1). Lineage (NCBI taxonomy): Eukaryota > Metazoa > Arthropoda > Insecta > Phasmatodea > Phasmatidae > Medauroidea > Medauroidea extradentata. The sequence continues at coordinate 25,510 of PNEQ01077954.1, forward strand.
TTTTTTTTTTTTTCGGGGATCTCCCATTTCCCCCACCCTTGCATTCCAGCACTTCTGGATACTCATCTAATTCACCCTCATAGACTCTGAATGTATTTGATGATAACATCCTTCAGTTCCGAAATAAACTAAGTAACAGTTAATTAAATACTTTGTGTTGACTTTCTCCAGTATCTGTTTTTTTTTCCTGGAGTGGTCAGTGGCTAATGTGGTCGTTCTTTGCTGACTTGACGAATCCTGACTACAGCTCTTTCTCTCACACCCGTGTACTTTGCTGCTCTTGCTGGTTGCTCTCTTAGAGTATCAAGCATTTGCCTGACGTTTCTTCATCACAACACTGAATAATGGTATTTATTATTTCCCGCTCTCTGCAATGCATCTCCTTCCCGCGCCTCTGCAGGCTACCACCTTCACCTTACATTTTCGGGTATACACTGAGGGTCGATATTTTCCTAACAGCTAGTACACGGATGTCGACAATGTCGTCTTCTTATCTCCTCTTCTTCCCCTGTCCCGCTGTCACCGCACCCCCGCGCAGTGAGAAGCCAAGATATCTGCCTACTATAGTACATAGGTACAGCACTGGCTCGTTGTGGCCATGCGGCATTTGACGCGCGTTTTAAGGTCGCCCGTATAGCTCTGTCACTCCTGAGACTCTAACGCGTAGTTAAGCAGGAACATAGATAACCGAAAGTTTTTTTTTAATTTATGTCAAACTTAATAAAAATATTTGTAAACTTCTTTCATATTCATTGTTTAGCATTTGCAAACTAGGCTTACCATCAGTTTCTGTTTTAAAACCAATATAGCCGTCATAACACGCAACATCAAAACAAAAACCGTTCTCCAGCTTCGACAATGGTACACCAGGTAGCAGGATAAGCTACCAATAAATGATAGTTGAGGCTTCCCGTTCGAAGCTTACCAAAAATAAAACTCATAACCCAAATAGTCTCCGAAGTGAGTTGGAACACTGCCTCACTGGTAACTCAATCATACGCCGTTGTGATACACATGTATTGTATTTTCTAATCTTCTGCACTAAGTTATGCATACCAAAGAATGAAAAGTGTCCCCCACACTTGAAAATTGGGAACCATCCTACCTGTTGAAACCCGAATCTTTTACCAGGATGTCCCCTTATCAAATATGTGTTGTGTTACATGTTCTCTTCCAGAGTGAGCCGGACTTCGTTGGATTTTGCCGATACATTATCATTCATAATTTTCTGGATATATGTAGTCTCTGCAATTTACACCTTTTCTGCGATATTGTTACTTACCTTACACAAATTGCTAGGTTTTTTTTTTACATACTGATTGCATCTCGGAATTGTGTGTTCCGTGTACTAATGTATTCTCTGATAAGATCATGCAGAAATTCAAATTGTTCTTTTGATATAATAAAGTACATTTCATAGCGGCTGGGGTGCTTTCAAATTCATTGATTAAATTATGAAATTCAACTTTCAATTTACGTTTCATGTTGATACCATGGATCCAAAAGTTTCCTCGGCTGACCATTTTATTAGCCGCTTCGACTGCACACACATTTTCGACATATTCTTCATAGCGTGTGCATGTCTTGCGCGTAACGTCACATTCATACAACCTCACATCATTTGTGCTCACGTGAAGTGTCGATAGTGTGTCCCCGGCTTAAGCGCTGATCAAAATAATATATCTTCGTAAGAGTATTCAAGTGCGGGAAAAAAAAAAAAAAAAAAAAAAAAACATAATTTTATATCTTTATGAAATAGTGTTAGTTTTGTAGACAATACTTGTGAGTACAGTTTCCTCTTACAAAAGAATTTTAGCTTTCATAGTTTTCTCATAACGATGCGACAAAGTCGAAATTAGCTTGTTCTGCTGCCATGCAAATAATGAAAACCAATTGACCTATTTGAATAAAATAATTCACGGTGATATTACATCTCATGAGCTATGCAATAAAGAATTTAAATGACCATAACGTAATATTTCGAATTTAAAAAAAATTACAAAAGTACGAGAAAAAAGTTTAAAATTCAGCAATTTTTTTAAGTACGAAAATAGTTCACTGCAATTTTTTAAAATGTTTAATTACTTAGCACGTGGCATGTTAATTCACTGTGAATTATTTCACTAACGTAAGTCAATTGGTTTTCACTATTTACATGGCAGTAGAACACGCAAATGATGACTTTGAAACACCGCTAAGAGAAAACTATGCGAGTTAAAATTGTTTCGTAAGAGGAAACAGTACTCACAAATATCGTCTATAAAACTAACATTATTTCATATAAATATAAAATTGCGATTTTATCGCACTTGAACACCCTTAAACTCCACTCCAAGATGCCAGAATGGAGACGAGCGTGGTGTGTTGTGTGTTGTGTGCAGGACCTGGAGGAGTTCATATCTGGAGCGGAGCAAGGGCTGGTGTATTTCAGCATGGGCTCCATGATCAAGCCAGATACGTTCCCAGAGGATAAGCTGCGCGCCTTCGTGGAAGCCTTTGCCGAGTTACCTCAGCGTGTATTGTGGAAGTGGGATGGCGGTGACCTTCCTGGCAGACCTAACAATGTGCGCACAGCACGGTGGTTGCCCCAGCTCGCTGTGCTCCGTGAGTACTCCTAGCTGGCACTAGGTATTCCTTGCCGCAATTACGAAAAAAGCATTTTACATAGAACTATTACATCTAGCCTTAATAGAAATTTAAATTCACATTACGTGTGATCACGGACTATTACTTTAAATGCTACAAATATTCGAAGACCTTCAAATTAATCAAACTATTGTTTTTTTTTTTTCAGGCTGTTGTATATTAAATGTAGTAACTGGATACAGCTTATCGCACGAACCAGTGTAGTTTATGATAGTCGACAAGTATAGTTTGATAAGTTAACTCAATATTTTACTGGCATGAACAATTAACTAACTTAGAAAACAGTCTAATGAAGCAAATCGATGTTGGCAACACATAGAGTTCTGCGAACCTAAATGGTAATACACAGCAGACAACGAAAATCAATGGCAGCAGAGATGCCAAAAAAAATGTTTTTTAACAAAAAATTACATCGACTTCAAAAACATTTACTTAAAAAAATGCACTAAAAAGTAAATTATAAATAGCATTTTATTTTGTTAATTTTAGATTACTTAGAATACAATCAATTTATTTGACAGTAATAAACAATTATTGTAATTTTTGGAGTCTTTGACAGCCAAGGTTAACAAACGTGTAACGAAATAGCGTAGGTATACATCTAAATTAATGAAATTTAACGCTGGCTGCAACTAAGCTTGTCTTCATCGACGCAAATACAGCAGCCGCGCGCGTTGAACAGCACGGGGTGCAGTAGTGGGCGTAAACGGGGGGAGGGGGCTGGGAGGAGAGCACCTTGAGTGAGCGACCTAAATGCGGGCAAAAGTGTAAGCGCAGACGTCGTTGACAGTTGTATCCGCAATATAAATTTTCGATGCGCTCGTATGCTATAAGTTTTCTCTAATTGTATTCGATTGTTGTTTCTTGATGCTTAGTCACTTTAAGTCTTTGTTTTGTTTATTTTTTAAATAGATTTATTTAGGTTTATTTGTAATTAAGGTGCCGCTTTAGGCAGTTGTGTTAGTTTGTAAAGTGGTTTTATAAGGTATTGCTACATTATCGAACTAACGTAACTTTAAATATATTTCGCCAATTTGCGGAATTTACGAAACATTTCTTGAAAGCTTGGGAAGTCAATGTTATTTTTTGTTAAAAAAAATTTATTTCCTTTTTTTTTGTACAGAGTTCCGGTGCCTACCTTCTATATTCGTGAAGTTTCGTTGTCCCTTCGCAGTCCAAGTCAGTTCAGAACGTCCTTGACCTAGTCTTGGATTGTCGTAAACTTACCAATATCTCAATCACTATACATTTCCTATTCGATTTTGACGAGTTTCATAGTGTATCTTCAAAATCCGAGGTCCAATGCCAATAAAATTAAAAATGGACCCCCTTGGAAATGTCCCCTTTCCAACAAAAAATAATTTTCCAAATCGGTTTATAAATGACGGAGTTCTGAGGTAACAAGCATTAAAAAAAATTACAGCCGATATGATAACCTCCTCCTTATTTCTGAATAAGGTGACATGCAGGCGATAAGGTCTAGACTGTCTCGTGCGTCAACAAGTGTGTCACCTTCATGCGCTGGGTGCAGAGTTCCGGTCTTTGGCTCTTCCTGTGAGACTTTAGGCGGTGACTATATTTATTTTTATTCATGGAAAGTGCGTAGTTAAGTCCAGATCGTGCTTCTCTATTTTCCTTTTGCGATTTCGGCTGTTATTTTTCACGCGACAGCAGTCTTAAAGTGCATTTTTGACCATTGTATGATTTCTTAAAAGAAAACCAGAGACGCATGGTTTGAAATGTGTTTTCTTTTCGTAGATAGAGATACCGATTGCACGATTAGTAGTATTCTTTTTAAAAAAAACTTTCTCCTATGACGCTGCAACGCAATTCATGCACCAGATGTATAGGGATCTTAAATAGTCGGCCTGATATTCATAAACGTACTCGTAACAAGCCCGCAAAGTATTCGCGGATAAGAGATGGATAAGAGTCCGCGCTCTCGTAAACAACGCTTGACGAATTTTACTCGTCTCGCTAATACTTAGAGTTTGCGAGGTCGACGACGCCGATAAAATTGCGGGCATTCATGCAAATATTTCACCAGGAGTACTCTTCAATGCTAAAACTGAGACGCAATCTTTGCACGAAACATCGGAAAGCAATTATCACGATGTAATTGCAAAACGAATAAAAACTATGAATTACGTTATTTAATTTTAAATGAACTCATTTTCAAGGCAATGAACAAGGTTATCAATCGACTATCGACTTGGGATCCCTGTTTTTCGCGAAAAGAATTTTGCCTTGTTTTGTTTCGGTGCCTTACGTGCACATCTACAGCTCTGATTCATGGTCAGTGATTGGATATTTTAACTCTCTCGAGTCTTAGGATTCTTCTGGCAAAGCATAGACGTGTGGTGTTGCAGGAACGTTATTGTAATTGGCTCAGTCAAATGAGATACGGCTCTTCACACAGATACACTGCCAATAACCATGAAGCAGAATTGCAGATGTGCTCGTAAGGCACTGAAACAAACTGGGGCAAAATTCTTTCCGCAAAAAAAAAAAATAAAAAAAGATCTCTAACCACTGACCATCAAGTCTACATTTAAGTGTAGTTTACGGTTGCGAGTCGTATATGCCCGGACCTCTAGCAACTTTGAGAGAAAACTTGCGACGAGCAAACAACATGCAAATCGTTTAAGAATATCGTTTCCTGCCATACATGTAGAACGTAGTGCGCTACATGAGTATGAATACCAGCAGAAGTGTATCAAAGATATCGCAAATTTTTAGCTTAAAATATTTTGTATTCAATAGCGTTGTACAAACACAAATCATGTTATTTAATGTTTTTGAAACTTTAATTTCGTGCCTCGTAACATATAATTTCTGTGTAAATTATATAATTTTAGTAAGTGCGCTGATTTCTGTTGGGTTCTTGCTGCCATAACATGCAGACTTAAGACTTCTGACAAGCCTTTGTGTGCATGAATGTAGTTACTAGTAACGTATACAAAAACAAGCATATCTTAGTAAAAATATACAATATATTATGAGTTTCCCTCTTGAGCAGCCTTAAAGAAGAGATTCACTGAAAATTATGCTGGAATAATGTTTACATTTGTACGAGATATGGCTTGTTTCGGACATACAACGGGACTATTTTTACTGTTATTATTGTTTATTTAGCTTTCATAGTTTTTGTATAATGACATGCCAAAGTCCAAATATGTGTAAAACGGTTTTATGTTAGAAAAGGAAAACCAAGTGATATACAGAAATGAAATAATTTACACTGACGAACAGTCTCACACGCTACTATATGAAGTATGGATATTTTGACTCCAGGGTAATGTTGACCGACTCAAAATATTTAATATGGTGTTATTTGGTGAATAAATAGCGATATTGGTCTGAATGGATCAAAATTAAGGGTTTAAATACTCAACTATGCGTATTTATTTCTTCATATTTAGGTCCCAAAACAAATACCTTGACTCGGTCAATGTTACCCCTGCAATCAAAGTATCCACGTGGGACGGTACGTCAATGTACATTATAGAAAAACCTCTTTTATTTTGTATTTTGAAAAATACTGAATTTGACGAGGGAATTGTCAATTTTCTGACATGTTGTCTGTGCAGAGCACGCGAAGACGCGCGTCTACATCAGTCACTGCGGGAACCTGGGATCTCTGGAGGCGATGCACGCAGGGGTGCCAATGGTCGGAATACCTCTGTACGGCGACCAGCACAATAACGCAAGGTCCTTGGAGGCGAGGGGCGTCGCAGTGTTGCTCTCGTATCAAGACATCACCAAGGACAATGTGCTGCGTGCCGTGAAGACTGTTCTTGACGACCCAAGGTAAGAATCCCACTTACTCAGCACACACCCACTGATAGCTATGCCTAGTAATATACGGTTGTTTTTCGGGGCCGCGATAGGGCAATCAAACATTTGTATTTCGTTATTCCTGAATAAAAAATATTTTAATTACATTTTCTAAAAATAATTACTGTTACGGATTTCCAACTACCCATATTGAATGCGTGTTTGATCTCCAGCAAGTTTGGAGATATGATCAAGTTGTCAGGGGAAAAGAATCATAAATTAACGTGCCGATGATTTTTATGTGAAAGATTAGTACTAACCCTAGGATATAAACTTAACATACTAATCACCTTTAGCTAAAGTCGGAACAATTCACAGGTCGAATGAAAATGCAATTTGAGGTGCCAGTATCATTATCCAGGTGCCAGAAGTAGGCTAGTGTTTAGACCACGCCCAAAATTAAAAAGTCATGTTTCGGCCTGCTGTTTATGATCACAGGCAGTTATTGTACAAAAGGGACTTGAAGACGTGACCTTCAAGATTTTGTTCGCGTGTTATGAAATCAGACCATTCCTACGTCAGCACATTGATGGTTCTAGACCCAATGAGAAGGCGTCGAACTTCCAGCTGGTTGCTCAGCAAATTGCGTTTTGAAACGTGGACTGAAACGATTCTGATTCTACACGCAAATCATCCCTGCAGTGAGTGGACATGTGATTGATATGTAGAATAACTATGCCGCGGGAGAAACAGTAGACTTGAACAGAGGAATAAGTAGAGGGGATAATGGGTGTTCTAACAGCTCTCCCTCAAGCCTCATCACTCAAAATACCTTGCTAATAAGCAGTCCGTAACGAAGCATGTATATTCAGGGTCCCGAGCGACGAAACTACCAAGGTTCTGATGGAATTGTTGATAGGTCTCGCTGACACACTGTTGTTCGGGTGCTTCCAGTCCTGTCTATCTACCAGAGTTCTCGCGATGTCCAAGGATGATACACTGGTAAATTGATTGGACTACTCGCCTGCCATCACGCTAGATCCGGAGTCGCGCCAACATTTTCACGCCGAGCGAGGAGGCGCAACGATAACACGTTGGACCCGAGTTCGATCCACGGCTCCGGCCATTTTGATTTCGGTTTTCCATGGTACCCCGAAATTGCTACAGGCGAATATTGGGATGGTTTCTTTAATAAATGCTATGTTTGACTCCTCTCCCAGCTCCTGTCATTGTACCAAGTTGTGTATCATAGTCTCTAATGACCTCTGTCGAAAAGACGTAAAGCTCACTTATCTTACCAAGATTTTCACGAGAGGGAAATGTTGACACGTGGGTTTTCTAGGTGAGCTTCCATTTCATTTGCTTCCCAGTACTCACTTCACATCAGCCATCAGCGTGCGATTAAGACATCGAGATTAAGGCGGAGTGTTAATTTTTTTTATAATTTTATGTTTTCGAGACAAAATGTATTCAAGTTGTGTTACATGAAAATTTACTCTTTGACAAGATATAACATATATCTTGATAAGCTGATTGATATAAATAATAACGGAATCTTTCATTAATTTGTCACGCAGAATAATTACAAGTGCGTTATAGGTTAACTTTCAAGAATGATTACAAGTCCAACATAAGATAAACATACAACACTATTTTGATCTCCAAATTTCGTCACAAATATCTCCTATGCTTGAACATTACCCCATTTATCAAAAATATTTTTAAGCCGAAGTTCTTGCAGAAAATCGATTAATTGATTTTAGTATCTAGTTCTCCCTCTTAAGGGTGTTCACGTGGCAAAAATGCGTACATTTATATTAGCACGACATAGTGTTCGTTTTATAAACGGTACTTATGACTACATTTTCTATGTGGAAAATTTTTTAAACTCTCATAGTTTTCCCATAGTGACATGACAAAGTCAAAATTTACAAGTTACGGGAACATAGTAATAACGATAACCAAATGTCTTACTCGAATGAAATAATTTTGATGGAAATGAGATAGGGTCGGCGACACGCTAAAAATGTTCAAATACACACATCCCTTTAGTATTGTTAAAAAATTTACCTTATATGAAGTAAATTGTCATTATTTTCATTTTTTAAAACGATAAAAAGGGATCTTGTGTGTTAAAAAATATTTTAGCATATTGATCATAGCATCTAATTTCAGTATAAATTATTTCATTCTAGTAGAGCACTTGGATTTCGTTATTACCATGTTCTCGTAACTTGCGAATTTTGACTTTGTCATATAACTATGGGAAAACTATGAGAGTTAAAATACACGTGGGAAATGTAGTCACAATCAATGTCTATAAAGCGATCACTATGCCATCCATATATAACATTATTAATTTTCGCCACATGAACATCCTTAAGGTCGCTCCTTAGATAGAATGTGTTTGTGTGTGTGTGTTTGTGTGGAGTACAAAATCGACAGAGCGCCATTGATACCGTGCTCTGAATCCGAATCAGTTGTTACAATAATTTAAACGTAAATAAAAAAAATTCCAGTAAACAATTTGTTTGCTAAAGATGAACGTGTAGAATTCAATGAATATCAATGAACAGGCAGGTGAGTGTAACTGGAAATCACTTTTAAATCAGTACCATTAGACACTGAAACAATCAGCACGGTTTCACTCATTTCGACCGAAATAAAAATTGCACTAGTAAGGTAAGTAATATTGAGAAAAGTCGTCCTGTATCATAAATGGAAAGTTAGTACAAATTGGAAATACGCTGCGTAAATTACGCAAAATTTTTAAACATTTGCATGCGTTCCCACTGGTGATTTTAAACTTTTCAGTATATATATGTCAGGGACTGATTTAGTTGTTTTATGCATTATTTCCAGTTGTAGTTTATAATGACAAAATTTCCTAAACAATACTACTTTTAATTTCACACGTCACTCTGCAAAAAGTAACAAAAGAAGCGAAATTTTCTTAATTATAGCGGAACAATTACCAACCCTAGTTCCTGCAAGTTGAACACTATTAGAAAAAAAATATTTTCTTTTTCCAGAACGTATTTAAGGCTAAGAAGCCGAATTTTACTCCTTGGGCGAATTATTTGTTCCACAAAGGAGGGGATAACGATTGCATAGTTCTTTTGAATTTTTTTTTACAATAAAGTGCATATTTTCTTAACATAAGTTCTATGGATTCAGTTATTAAGTTTGATCAAAAAAATGCGTTATTTTTAGTTAGCTATAATCATAGTGTTTTTGCTTTGAAATAATTACTCTCCATAGAAAAAAACTACATAAAAACTTTGGGAGGTGGGTTTACAGTGTCTGATATATTTTTTATACCATAAAGACGATTCTCACACAAGCCGCAGAAACAAAGAAGTTTGTTGAGTCATTTTGCGGTTACATTAAGTCACGAAGTTATCCTGGGCAGGGCAAAATTACAGCTCGAGACGTTCGAAAAAAATAACCACAGGAGAGTTTTCAAGAGTTCACTAAGTCACGAGACCCTGGATTGTTTGCATGCTTCTGGGCACAACCTGTTGATGGAGCAAGCCTGTTCGCTTGGCTGAGGAAACTTGCCTTACCACAGCAGGTTACTTGAAGGGGAGTTACAGTCATCAGTTTGAGTATTTATACATGTATGGTCATAGTCCTTCTGTAACACGCTCTTTGTTAGAACATCAAAATATATGTACTGATATCATTTCTGACGTGACAAGCCATTGTACGCTAGTTCTGTTCCGGCATCTGAAACAGTCCCGAGTAGTAAATCCGTATGTTAGTATGTGGCCACGGTGGCCTTGTGGTCATACCACTCACATCCCACCAAGGCGATCCGGGTTCGATCACCGGCGGGGTCGGTCCCCGGATTTCCGCCGGACGATGCCGTTGGGAGGGGGGGTCCTGGGGTGCTCTCGTTTACACCGGCTTTCTCATTCCGGTACCTCTCCATCACCTACTTGCACCCATCTATAAGTATTTATCCGGGTTACGATACCAGGACTCTCGATTACCCTTCCTCGGGAACTCCCCCCCCCCCTCCTTCCGCGGCAACATACATCTATTCTCACTTATCTACGGGGCAGACTAGTACAGGAGTTCCGATAGTATTAATTTTAAATAAACCAGAGTAATAACTCTTTGTCTCGACGAAGCCAAATATGTAATAATGACACTCGGAATACATTTCATTCTTTAAAAACTAACGGATCTGAGTTAACAGTTGTTCTTACACGTTACCAGTCCTGTACAACTGGTGCATTAATATTGTTGCAGTGTGTAGCAAATTTTTTTTTATATACAAAAGTTTGTTCTATATTTCTATGTACGAAAAAAAAAATTAAAACTATGTTTTTTTTTTTTTTTTTTTTTTTTTTTAGGTACCGTGCACAGAAACATGGTTCTCGGGCACCTCAAAATGGCAACATTTTCATACTACTGTCACGTAAAAAATACAAACTTGAATCGTAAAACAAATATAGAGAAGCATGTGCTCTGTCCATAAATAAATATAGGGTCACTGCTTTAAGTCCGAAAGAATAAAGCCAACAACCTAAACACTGCACGTCGTTCTCGCGCCTCGTGCTTACTTTCAGAACGGCCGCTTCAGAATTTGTGATGAATAGAATGAATATGGAAACTTAACTTAATCACTTCAAGTACTTATATTACTGATTTGACCAATCAGTTGTTGCTTAAGGGGGAGTGTTAGATAATTTTATTGTATTTTCAGTTTCCGAGCCATAACATTTACACATATTGTATTATCACAGTTTTTTCTTCTACAAAGCATAGAATATTATTTTTAAAAACTACTTGACATCAATAATAACGGAATCTTTTGTTAATTTGTCATGCAGAATCATTACAAGAGCATTTTAGATTAACGTTCAAGAATGATTACAAGTCCAATATAAGATGAACATAACACTATTATAATCTCCTAAATGCGTCACAAATATCTTCAATGCCTCAACATTGCCACACTTAACAAAAATATTTTAAAACAGAAGGTTTTGCAGAAAATCACTGAATAAAATTTAGCATTTGTCTCTCGCCCATAAGCGGGACTGTTAAACAATTTTATTGTAGTTTTAAGTTTTGAGCCATAAGATTTATTCAAATTGTATTATCATAATTTTCTCTTCGACAAAGCATAGACTATTATTCCTGATAAACTACTTGACGTAAATAATAATGTAATCTTTCATTAATTTGTCTTGCCGAAACACTGAAAGAGAATTCTTTAAAGTAAACCTATAATTATCTTGCAATGATTCTGCATGACAAATTAATGGACGTTTTCACTATTATTTCTGTCAAGCAATTTACCAAGAGTATATCGTAAGAATTGTCGAACAGAAAATTTTGATAATACAATTTGAATAAATGTCATTGCTCAAAAACTGGAAATACAATTAAATTGCCTAACACTCCCTCTTAAAGTGAAACAATATTTTGTTTCTATTTTTTTGTAATACAATTATTTTATAGTTATTTTATAATCTCCGCTAACGTAATATAACCGCATGTTGTCTGTACTGTGCAGATACGTGGAGAGGGCGCGGCAGGTGTCACGTGCCTTCCACGACAGGCCACAGAAGCCCCTGGAGACTGCCGTCTATTGGACAGAGTACGTCCTGCGGCATAGAGGAGCTCCATTACTGCGCTCACAGGCCACCGACATGTCCTGGTACAGCATCCTCCTTCTAGACTCTGTCGCCGTTCTTCTGCTCGTCGTAGTCGCGGCACTCTACCTCCTGCGCAGGGCAGTCACCACCTTGCGGGCGCGCAAGCTCAAGGCCGACTAACTATCCTGCGGCATAGAGGAGCTCCATTACTGCGCTCACAGGCCACCGACATGTCCTGTTACAGCATCCTCCTTCTAGACTCTGTCGCCGTCCTTCTGCTCGTCGTAGTCGCCGCACTCTACCTCCTGCGCAGGGCAGTCACCGCCTTGCGGGCGCGCAAGCTCAAGGCCGACTAACCATCCTGCGGCATAGAGGAGCTCCATTACTGCGCTCACAGGCCACCGACATGTCCTGTTACAGCATCCTCCTTCTAGACTCTGTCGCCGTCCTTCTGCTCGTCGTAGTCGCCGCACTCTACCTCCTGCGCAGGGCAGTCACCGCCTTGCGGGCGCGCAAGCTCAAGGCCGACTGACCATCCTGTCTGTTTGAAGTGGTTATTTGTGTCTAGCCGCTGCGACTGTGCCCCACATTCGGCAATAATCGGAAGTACACATTAGACGAACAATACATTGTCCCTGAGATGCGAAGACCATGCGGTGCGCGACATGTTGCCGTCAGTCCTTGATATTAGGTAAATTTATTTCAATGCAACACTAATTACCGCACGTAGTTCGTTCACATATTTAGCAATAAATGAAGTAATACAGATAAATGTACACATTGATAAATATGTACGTTGTAGAACATAATCCTATACAGAGTCTATGTTATACAAAATGTGCGAATGGGTTTTTGCACCAGTAAGATGACTGACGTTAAGTATAGACTGGCCTGAGAATCACAAATGTGTCCTTTGTAGCTGATTTGTCGGTATATTAACACGAATATGAAGGGATTTTTTTTGTTGTGGTGGATTTTGTGTTACTGAGTAAGTTGGCTTAAGAGATATAAAAACCTGCGTACTATATGGCATTTTTCCTGTCAACGGTTTTGACATTGGGGGAGCTGATATTACTAACACCAAGAAAAATAATAAGTTATGGTATCTATCAGCATTTTACGTTTTCCTTACATTATTGGTAGAGACCTGAATATCTAGCTGATTTTTGTAGGGCGAAACTAGAATTTTAACATCCGTACATCAATGCCAAGTTCGCAATTGGATGAAGTTATTCAGAAAGGAACCAACTTATAATGTAGTTTATTTTAAGGTAACTACACCAAGTAGAAAAGTAAAGTCTAAATGTACCTTAGGAAAAGAAGAAGAATTAAAGTGTAATATCTGAATAAAAATAATTGCCCAGAAAAGGTGATTTATACAACGTTTAGGTATACACAGAAACTTTGACCTCGGATACAGGAGCAGATTTAAGGGGATCCCATGGGGCCCGCCCCCCCTTTTTTTGACATTTAATGTATTGTTTATTTGCAAAATGGTACAAATTTGAAAGTCGTATATTCAATTTTTGTTTTGGAATGCCTTAAATAGAACCATTTCGCACTTTAAAAACTAAACTTTTCCGGGGGAAGGCCCCCCACCCCCTTATCGACTCGGGGAGTGAACGCAGCCACATTTTGGGAATGACCCCTCCCTCCCCACAACCAAGAGTTGTATCACGGCTCGTATATATAAGTTCTAGTAAACTGTGGGTTGGATTTATCTTGCATAACTCGCCCAGTTGGTCAACGGGTTATGTAAGGCCTCCTGGAGGTCTCTGAACCAACAAAATAAAAACCAAACTGGATATCTATTCATGTTGTATCATTCGGTTACGAAGCAGCCAATGTGCAGCTGGTTTCTGCTCATGTCTAGCCCCTAGGTAAGTAAACGTGCAAACTTGTAGATTCTATAATGACGAGGCAATGAATCGGGAAAATTCCAAGGCATTAAAAAAATTGTACTTATCAAATATTTAAATTGGAAAAATAAATCATAGAATCAAAAATGCATTCAAATTAGAAACAAACATATCTTGAAGTCTGAACAGTCTTATTAGAAACTTCCTCTTATGGTCGGAACGCGTGGCTTCCTATACACACATAATAAATACGTCTCATAAACTTGGGGTGAAGACGCTACTTCGGTGTACATATGGATAGGAGCAGACACAGAAATCGTATTACAGGCCTTAATTTTTGAAACTGTATTCAAAAGTGTTTGTGAATACCATTGACAGAGAGTGCACATGTATTTTATGCCAAACCTGTATAATTGTAAATATTTTTATAAAATATTTAACAACATTTTCTAGAAAATTAAAACATACGTGATTAGTTTAATTTATTTGTGTTTTATTTGTAATGGAACAGTTTACATATATGAGTTAATAAGTAGTGTGGTTTTTTAGGATAAATGAGATTTACTTGTAATTGTACCGTAAACCTGTGTCATTTCTTAATTTTAAATAAATGTTTACCTTATTCAGTAAACGTATCTTTGAAGTTAGCAACAACGGCTATAATTTAAACGAAAAGTTCTTTTAGGTGTAAAATTACGAAATTTTTGCCAGTGACTGTAAAAAATATATTTTAAGTTTTACATAGTTTCATTTCCCATTAAGCAAAACAATAAGCATGTTATGTGAAATAAACACAATACTCTTGGTACTTAAAGCGTGATGAAAATATGATTTAACCTTGACTAGCAAACTTATGTCAAGCGTAAGGCGCATACTAAGAAGCGAAAAACTGCGGATCATAGTGGATTACTAATATCATAATCGATAATATACATTTAATTTTACTTAAAAACTCAGTTATTTGACGGTGTTTATTTTCAAGGAACCTTCAAAGTAAAATACGCGCACTTCACTTACGTGCAGTTGTTTCGTAATACAGTATACTTTTTGATTCATATTTTGGTTCGGCATGAAAACATTTTTTTCCTGCCATTACGTAAGGTTGTACCTCTTCTCTCGTATGGAATTTTTCTTTCACAAGTCATAACGTTATTTTCATTTAAATAAATATATATATGTATAAATTTCGTATTACATCGATTTACTGTAACACAAATGCGTACACAATAGTGTATAATGGATGTCCAGAAACAAACGCATAATGAGAAGCGCACCACGCGAATTCTGGGCTAAATTGAAGGCAAAAATGTTTGTGGCGAAATGTTGTAAGACGACATTTTATGTGCGCAATGTGGCAACACTGCATGGAGATAGTCTTTTCCTGCGCTCCACGATCAGGTATTATTTCTCAAGTAAACTTAGAATCATGTTTGGACTGCTCTGGATTATAACCTAGACCAATAATACGCAGGTCAAAACAGTAGTTGTAAGATAAGTAATATATATGTGGAACGCAAGAGGTGCTATGTTGCCACATTGTGAAAATAACATGTCATCGTACTATATTTTGCCACAAACATTTTCGTCTCAATTTTAGCCCGAGAAACACGTGGTGTGCATATTATAAGTTTGTTTCTGGACACTTTGTTATATTGCAGAACCCGGCAGACATTGTCCTGCAAGTGCATATACAAAATAAATGTTGGTCGGACTGCGAACTCCCACCCCTTATGCTCTATATACCTCAAGAGTAAGCTAAATACAGACAGAGCGACGATTTTGTTGCGAAAAGTATGTTTTGCACATCGGCAACTCTGTTTCGTGGTTATTGGCAGCGAGTTTTTTTTTTTCAGACACGTCTCTCATTTGACTGCAGCAATCAGAATAAGGTTAGTGCGACACAATACGTTTGCGATTTTCCAGTAGAAGCCCAAGACAAATAAGAATTAAAACATCCAATCATTGTCCATGAAGCAAAGTTGCAGGTGTGCACATAAGGCATTGGATCCAAATGATGCAAAAATGTTTTTCGCAGCAAAAATCGTGGCTTTAGGTATAGAAGCTGATATGCTGCAATTTCCATTTTGAGATTATTTTTGTAACCATCATCCTGAAAAAAAAAAACCTGTTCATCTCGACGGATTCGATAGATATCTAGGATTTATCTAGAACACATTACAGGTCATTTCACCTCCTAAGAGAGTGAATTTCGAAAAACCCTTGAATCACGTTTTAGAATACTTAACTGGTGTCTCTTAGACGTGAAGAACACGACAATAGTCCGTTGGGTTCAAGATATATCTCCTATTAATTAAATGCACATTTCATCATTTTTCACCACTTTTCACGTCCTTAGGTGGGGAATTCCGAAAATTCGTGAAATTACTTTTCAGGTATTTGGGTAAGCATCAATCTTAAACAAAAATTACGTCACTTTTTAAAAATCAATGGAATCTAAATATACTGATTGTAATTCTAAAACACATTTTATCCAGTTTTTTTTTTTTTTTTTAATATTTGGGGTGATTTCGGAAAATATATTTTAATGGTATATAGGATATTTACAAAAGCATCAATCTGAAGCAAAGAACACTTCGATATCTCGATTGGTTCGATAGATGTAGAGGAATAATAGAAAACACATATCACGTATTATGACCCCCTTAATTAGAGAACTTTTAAACGTCTTGGAGTCCTGTCATAGACAATTGCATACGTAACCAAATTAAGTAAAAATCACGACAATAGTCAATTGTGTTTCAGTGATGTATACGATTCATAAAAAACACATTTTGCCCGTTTTTACTGCTTGGGGGTC
The DNA here is from genome assembly GCA_003012365.1 of Medauroidea extradentata. Classification (NCBI taxonomy): domain Eukaryota; kingdom Metazoa; phylum Arthropoda; class Insecta; order Phasmatodea; family Phasmatidae; genus Medauroidea; species Medauroidea extradentata. Next base: position 42,222 of record PNEQ01077954.1, read on the forward strand.
GAATGTCAAAAAATCCTAAATCTGATTTTCGGGTATTCACGTAAGCAACATTTTGAAGTGAATACCAACTCTGTATCCCGAAGGGTTCTATATATCGGTAGTTAATCGGAAATCCATTTAAGGTCTTTTCACCCCCTTAAATCTTGAATTTCGAAAAATCCTTAAATTGGCTAATGTGCATTTTTATGTGCGTCCTATTAAAGTAAAAATCATAATGATAGGCCGTCGGGTTCGAGCTCTATCGACGTTTTTTCGGAAACACATTTTACCCCTTTTAACTCCCTAAGAGGTCGAATTTCGAAAAAAAAAAAAAAAAAAAAAAAAAAAAAAAAAAAAAAAAAAAAAAAAAAAAAAAAAAAAAAAAAAAAAAAAAAAAAAAAAAAAAAAAAAAAAAAAAAAAAAAAAAAAAAAAAAAAAAAAAAAAAAAAAACTCTTCTTAGTGCTCGCCACCTTCACAAAAATTTCACAATTCTAGGTCCAGTGGTTCGGGCTGCAGTTTGATATGTCAGACAGTCAGTGTTCATATGTATAAAGAGAGAGAGAGATTCCTCAATTACTCTGAAACAGCAAACAGCAAGGACGTTTATGTTATAAAATTTAGTATTTAACTAGTGACGACATAGGTATTACAATTAAGACGCCATAGTAACATTTTACACAAGGTGTTCTAAACAAAATATTTCAAGTATAGGCCATTCGGAATAAAGTTAACACTAAAGACTTAACCTTTGAAAAAAAATCACTAGCCGTTACTGCATATAAGTCAACATTAACAACAGTTACATTTTTGTTTGTATGGTTGGTAACGAATAACTGCATTTAGTTCCGTGTATTTTCTTATTTGAATACAGCAGTAGTGAAACAACATCAAATGCAAACGACCTCTCTGTATTTAATATACTTAAAAATATTTATTTAAGTTCTTACTGACATACCTACTGATTGTATAAATTTGTTTAATTAGCGGCAGCACAAAGCGACGCAACCGAGTCGATTATCATTGGCACATGCCGCTAACTCTTCGCGCCACAGAGGTAGTATAC
>PNEQ01077962.1:5996-29414 GCA_003012365.1 Medauroidea extradentata
CTCTCTCGTCCACTCTTGACGTCACAGAGGGTACTTTCTACTGTCCCAACTCAAAGGGAGAGTGTGCAATAGGAGAGTGAACGAGAGTGAGCGATGATGTTCCCTCGCAGCTCACTCTCGCACCCTCTGTGGCAGCCATATTGCTTTAAGGTTAAACCATTTTATTTGTGTTTGTTAAGAATTATTTTTACTCATTGTTCGTTGTTTTAACCCGCCGTTTTTGTATTTAATAAATATATTATAGTAGACAATAGCAATAACCTACATTAAATATATTGTAGTTTGCAGTGTAGATTATTTATTTATATACTTCTGCCGATAGAATGCAGTGTGCCGAGTGCATAGTGCGAGAGTAGACGTCCCAATTCGAATAAAGTGAGCCAGATTGCCGAGAGGGAGAGTGGGTAGTGAGAGTGTACACACTCTTGAATTGAGACACAGCCCTACCTTGCATCGCAGCTAGCGTCGTTTGGTGATCGATACATCTTAAGCATGTGCCAAGATCCTTTGTCTCACCAGCACATTGCTCTCGGGCGGACAAAACAAGGATCTAGGTACTGGGTACCTAGAACCTTTGACTCGCCAGCACGAAACTCTCGAGCGGAGAAAACGAGGCTCTAGATACTGCGTGCCTAGATATTTTGTCTCACCCTAATTTCTGGTCTCGCCAGCACCAAACTTCCGGGGGGTGGAGAAAACTAGGATCTAGGTACCGTACCACACATTCACGTATCTAGTGTTGGCTGGTTGGTGACAACAGTGAAGGAATGCGATGACTTTGTAAGCAGCTGCTGCAGCAGCGCAGCCCGGCGTTGGCATGTGGCGTGCAGCCGGGAACTGACGATGTCGCCGGCCATATGTTACCGTCGCTGTGCATTTCCTTGGCTCTTAGATGCCCGGAGGGCAGAATTACCCATGTTATTGGTTTCTGTGTCTCCTATGATATTTATAAAACGGTAATAAATGCATTACAAATATTTTAACAAAATATTTATGTTTCTGGCAAAGGAAAAAAAAAATTTTCTGCCGGGAATTTCAAAATTAATAATTAAATATTTTTCAAGATTTTGTACCTTCAAAACAATGACTCATCTTATGTGCGGGATCGTCCTTTATGCCGGCATATACTGCAGTAATAACAATCACATGCTGTGGCAAAGGCAACCCGTGGCAGACAACGAGCGCTGGAACAGGCAAGCAGAAGCGCAGAGTTGCCGACAGCCTAGTAGACGTGATGCGCGCTACATGCTGTACAGTGTTTACCAAGAAAAAAGCAGCGTACGACGACCAAGAAAAATACAACAATCGTTTTTGGTCCAATTATCTCATACAACTATTCCCTTTTTCAATTCAAATGCTTAACAGTTCTCGAATGCTAATGCTACCGTAAAAATGGGTGTAGAAACATCGACTTTGTACCTCTGCACAAAAAAAAAAAAAAAAAACTTTAAAATTCAATAATTTAAAGTTCAAAATTTCGGTCCCGAGCATTTCGAATTAACGAGGTTTTACTGTAGTAATATTTTTCAGTAGAGTGAAGTATTTTGAATAATTAGAAACACTGGAAGCGGATATGTGAACTTTCTTTGGCTCAAAATTAAGCAAAAACTTTGTCGGAAATATAGATTCTTGCGCCCGCAACAACAGTTTTTGGAAGTTATTTGTAAAAATACTGCCACAAAATTAGTTGAAATAGTAATATTTTACAGCAGAGTGAAGTATTTTGAATAAATAGATACACTTGAAGCGGATATAATTTTGGTTGGCACAACATACGTTTTGATAAAGCTGTCTGCCTCGTGAGACCTTGTCTTGGCAGTGAGCGACCACACACACACATGTACGATAATTTGCGTGCGCTAGGACCTATCTGGAAACTTGTAAGTTCAAAAACAACATACACGACATGTCTAACCTGACTGACTTGCGCCACTTTTGACCACTACCTAGTCACAGCTCCTGATGCTCGCTCAGCAGATGGAATGTGATAACACTAGTCCCTTTATTTTGCAGTTCTCTCTCTCTTCTCTAGCTCGGCCGGACTTGTGAAAATAATCTGCTTGTGTAGTGGCTATTCTCTGCAGGAGGGAGTTATTTACAGACTTCACCAATGTGCGTGGAGAGGGATTTGATACTCAAGTTTCAATTTGTCCACGAACGGTAAACAATTACAAACATCAAGATGTTGATCATTGTTAATAAACTTGGATAACACATTCACAGAACAATATTAAACCTACACAACGCTCTTTCACATTTTCTTTTCACAGACGTATACAAGTGTATCCCACAGCTGAAGCCGATTGCGTGTGAGTGCGTGTGTGTAGGCGCGAGCGCACGTGTGGGCTAGTGACACACCAGATGCGCTGTTGTCAAGTATCGTACTGCCCTATGCCAAGCATATCTGAGACTTGCACCCGACGTTTAGTAGTGTCAATTACGAACTGTCCTGCTTTCACTTGTTAAAAGAATAATGATTTATAAACATTACTATGTATACATCATTAAATGATATAACTGTAATTATATTTAATAGCATTTAGTTAACAAAACGGAAAATGTAATAAAGCTTAAATAAACACGTCATATAATCGTAATATCACAGGCACAAAGACAGACTACCGTATCCAAGGGCACGAGAAATCAGTGGCAAAAAAGTTACGGCGCGCGCATGATGAAAAAGGAGTGAGTGAACAGCCTTATTGGAGTGGATGGCCGCCTGGCGGTGGGAAAGGGGCGGGCAGGTCACCGATCGGCCGGAGGATGGGAAGGGGCATTCAGGCCAGCTGGATGGCCATCACGTCGTGCCGGATGAAGGGGCAGTAACGTATATTTTTAGAACAATTTCACAGTGTGCGGCAATAAAGTATTCGAGAAATAACTGCAACCATTTGCGGCCATAATAAATGCAACGCCTTTATCTGATATTTTCTTTAAATTAAAAAAATTTTTTTAAGAAATTTTTTTTCAATTTTCCACAGTTCCTGGAAAAAGAGTCAATTCGAGAGGGTTGTTATTCCCGGGGTCGTATAATCGAGTGATGACTGTAGTGTGAATCAGTAATTATATATTATTATTATATATTATTGTTACATATTATTATTATTATTATTAATAATATTATTGTTAATATCAACATCATAAGTTTTAGCTTAATTTTTTTAAAGAACTACAGCCATTTAAAATTTAAATTTCTCACAGAATCAAAGTAATTGAGAATCGAAGTATAAAAAAAAAATGGTAAGAATCGAGAATCAAAAGAGAACTGGAACCGTCCCATCTCTATCACAAACATTACCCAATTGTTATTTGCTGATGATTAGAACCATGTTTACATACCTGAAATGATAGAATTTGTTGTGAACTGTGATGGGTCCAACGTCTTTAATCGTTCTTTCAACTGCTCTCGGCTTGCCTCTATGGCTTTCATGTCTCCGAACACTTTCTCCTTCACCTTCACCACATCCTGGTAGACATTCTTGACCATATCCATAAATCGTTGGGTCTTCATTATTGGAGTCTTACACTTGGGGCAGCCCTTCATTGATATTTCTGCCTCTCCGTTCTGCAGCCATGTATCTAGGCCTTCACCCAGGATTGTATGCTTGCAATCTTCTAAGTACACAAACCTGCAACACAAGCAAACTTTCCAACCATTCTTAAAAACTATCTTTTTTACATCACGCAACTTACACTATTGTAAATTAGCTACAGAGGAACCCACATTTTACAGAGGCCTCCATACAAACCACAAGAACCATATTAAAATAGTTTGATTTCTTGCAGTGTGCATGTGAACAGTCACAGGTGCTGGGAGAAAGAGAAGTGCTGAGTGCCAATAGTAGAAGCGTTGTAGTGAAAGAGACGGATGGTATACTACATGTGTCTTTCATTCCTTCCACATACTGAAAAATCTAGATGCCGACATGTCTGTTAAACAAAATTAGTTTATCTTACGATGTTGGCGTTACAACAATTTAAGGCGTTACAACAATTTACAGCATGAAGAAACAGAAAAATCAATGTTGTAAAATTTTCCACCTGTGATGCAACAAAAGAAATGGAGCACATAAAAACAATGTATTTAAGTAAAAGTGGCAATCTTGACACGGCTCTCAATCAACAGTGTTTTGTTGAAGTGTAGATGTTAGCATTTCTGGAATGATGCTTATTGAAAATGAAAAATTACGTTCCGTGCAGACTTCAAACTATTGTATGACTATGGATTTTTGTTAGGATGTCTGGATATACAATTTTGATAACACACTCCTCTACCGCTTATCCGACACGTTCGGGGGACGATGTGTGCCGAATATCTGAATAACTGAAGGAAAAAATTAAACAAACAAGATAAATACACTAATTGTACCAAAAATAGTGTAATACTATACTTTCAGTTCAGGTGCTATTATATTATCATTAAAATACAGTGAAAAACAGTCTGAACACACACAAAACATCAATGTAAATACTACCTACTATGTACTAACAAGATGCGGGCGGTACCTGCGAGTTATCTGCGAGACCGTCAGCTGCTCCCCCTCCCACCTCGCACATCTGTCCCCGTCCTTGGGTGGTCACTGGGCGCTCGCTGGCTCACGGACCAGCTGTGACTGGCAGCGCGTAGCAACAGCAGTTTCCTAGTTTACGTCCACTAATTGCTACTTATCTGTAGACTTTACACATGTTAAGTTATTTCCACTAACTGTTCACCCCTAATAATGTACAATTTGTAAGTTACATACACTAAGTTACTTATGAAATATTTACACAGCAATAGGTATGTATGCATGTAACACGCAAACAACGTCAGCATTCAGAGTTTACTAAAGTTTGCAAATGGCTCGTGTTTATCTACCGGCCTAATCAGTATCACTTATGTCGTACAAATCGCTCATGCTGGGATTTGTCACGCCGCTTGTGCTCGGTGTTGCCATACTGCTTGTGTCGGGTGTTGCATCACTTGCTTCAGTGCGCGTACTTGCAGAGACTGGCAATTTCGTGAACATATCCGTCAAACGTTGCTCTTTAAAGTGTCTTGGTCTCTCGTTTATTAACTGCTTCTGAATCATGTACAAGGACATGATTTGTTGCTCAGAGAAATAGCTTCGCTGATGCAGACCAGTTATTAAGCACTCTGCATGATAAAGGAAAGACACTCATCTTGCGTGATTTTCGTGGCTGGTTTTCCTTTGTCATCACTAACATTGTCATCAACATTGTCTTTGTTTGTCACGCCTGTAACAGATTCAATTATTTCCTGGTCAGTGAATTTATGAACAACTGGGATGTCAATGTCAACTTGAAGCCATTCCTAAACATTTTCATCGCACGTAGGCCTAATTCATAAACTTCAGGGTTGGTAATATTTTTGGCATACTGAAACAGTGTGCTCACTGCCATTGTTTCAAAGCCTTTGAAATCATCAATTTCACTTTCTTCATCGTTGGTCACGTCTGCAAATGCCAAGGTTGGACACAGTTTATGCCAAGCCTTGTGCAAAACTGAGTTGGGTATGCTGTCCCAAGCTCTAGCTAGTGCTCAAATCACATCACGTAGATTATATTCTTTCTTTATCTCAGCTACAGTTTTTCCCGATCTAAACTTGACAAGGAAAACTGCATAAACTCCTTACAATACAGACATTTCAATGATCGTAAGATGCCCTGATCTTGTGGCTGAATCAGTGCAGTACAATTTGGTGGTAGGAAAATAACAGACATTTTCTTTGCCGAGTTTCTCAGCTGGAGGATGTACTGAGCAATTGTCAAGGAGAAGTACAATTTTGCATTTAGCTTCCAAACCAATGTCATTGCAGTGTTTACGAGACTGTCTGACAAAATTATTGAACCATTCACTTATTAGGTCTGACGTGATCCAGGATTTTTTGCTTGCTTGGTACTCAACTGGCATGACCTTAACATCCTTAAGTGCTCTAGGACGAAGACTTTTACCAATGACTAATAAATTCACTCTGTGTGTTCCGGCCGCGTTGGAAGACCCTAGCACAGTAAAATGATCTTTATTATCTTTCAGTCCACTGTGTGGTTCATCGCCTGTACACAGACTAGATTGAGGAATGCAGAACCAAAACAATTCAGGTTTGTCTGCAGTGTATATTTTTTCAGATGAGAGATTTTCACCCGAAACCAATTTCTCAAACTCACTAACTGTTTGGTATGATTGTTGGACCCTTTGTCCCGCGATATTTACCCGATTGTTCGGCACGGAGGACACAGATTTGATGTCCTGTTCACCATGTTGCAACTACACTGAACAAAAACAAATGACACGAAAAGAAATGGGTTCCATTGCCAACATTGCCAAAACAAAAGACTGCAGTCTCTCTCTCACCACCATATGTTTATGTACACGGTCACACAACATCCCGCCCACTTTGAAATGCTAAATTTCAAATTTAAGGTAATGGGCACAGTTTTACAACTGGTCTAGTTAAAAGACCTTGAGCTGTGCGCAGCTGAACTACACGGACAACTCCATCAGCACCGGGGCACGTCTTCCCACCCGGCCAAGACGCCAACGGAGAAGAGGTGCATTTGGGTCTTGGATGAGAATCAGGTCATTTTGTAGGTTGGTAGATCCTGCTGTCCACTTTCGTCTGACCTGCAGCTGGTGCAGATAGTCTTGATGCCACCGGCGCCAGAAGTCCTGGTGAATTCGCTGTAGAAGATTCCATCGTGACAGCCGCCCCAGAGGCACAGCAGTGAAATCCTCACAAGGAACGGGCTGGGACAGTCCTAATGTGAGGAAATGGCTTGGTGTCAACGGTGCAAGGTCAGAGGGATCCGAGGACAGGGCTGATAATGGACGGGAGTTAAGCACTCCTTCGATCTGTGTGAGCAGTGTAAAATTTTTCGTACGTTAGAATTTGCAGTCCGACTAACTTCCGCAAGTGTGCCTTTACCGATTTGACACCTGCCTCCCACAGACCTCCAAAATGAGCAGCTGATGGTGGACTGAAGTGTCACTCAATTTTCTGATCCTGCAAATCCTGTTGAAGTGTTGCATGGTTCTTTGCATCTGATAAAAAATCCTGGAGTTCTCGGAGTTTCCTGCCAGCACCCACAAAATTTGTTCCACAGTCACTGAATATCTCTAGGCAGTAGCCCCGCCGTGCAACGAACCTGTGGAATGCAGCCATGAACGCCTCGGTAGAGAGTTCAGACACCAGTTCACGATGAAGAGCCTTTGTGGTGAAACAAACGAACGAGTACAGATAGGCTCGAAAGGTTCGTGGTTTTCGACTCCTGCACATTGTTTAGTGAATGGGCCAGCACAGTCCACACCTGTTTTCAAGAAGGGTTTTGCTTGGGTGATTCGCTCCGCAGGAAGACCAGCCATATGAGGTGTCACTGGCTTTGGGCGGCAACCCAAGCAAGTTACACATTGCAGTAATCTTCGTCTGACTACATCTCTTCCATTTACCACCCAGAACTCTTGCTGCATTACAGATAACAAATGTTGAGGTCCTGGGTGAAGTAAATCCCTGTGTAACTGATCGATAATCAGTTCTGTCAAACGGCACTTCTTGGAGAGTAGCATGGGGTGTTTGTGGTTGTAGGGTAAGGAGGAGGCCTGGAGTCTTCCCCCCCCACCCTCATAATGCCATCCTCATCTACAAATGGACTTAGACTCTTCAGTGAGGATGGGCACTCGCCCTTTTCAAGTGCAGTGAGCTCTGCACTAAATTCTGCTGCTTGTGTTACCTTCACCCAGAACATCATTGCTGCCTGCAGCTCTGCTACAGTGAGGGGTTCCGTTATTCTGCGATGGCTCGACTTTGGTAACCTCATAAAACGCAAGCAGTATGCTGTAATCCTTTTGATCTTGTTAATGAGGAAAACCGATCCAGCAATGCCCAGTCCACCTGATGAACCCTCCCAATTATGGATACCAGAACTCTTCGCTCAGCAGACAGGCAGTCATCCAGGTGTGCACTCACCACAAGGTATTGAGGAGGATGCTCAATTTCTGGACTCTCGCTTAGCCACTGAGGTCCTGTCCACCAGAGTGGGTGGTTGATCAATTCTGATGGCATCAGACCACGAGATGCGCAGTCAGCAGGATTAACCTCTGATCGAACATGATGCCACCACTCTGGAGGTGTGTTGGTCTGCATTTCCCCTACTCTGTTGGCAACGAACGTTTTCCAATGGTGTGGTGATAACTGTATTCATGCTAAAGTCACAGTTGAGTCTGTCCAGGCAAAAACCTCATCAATCTGCAATCTAGATCCATACACAGTCAGTACATAACAAATGGTTTTCGCCAGCAACAATGCCCCGCACAGTTCTAATCTGGGTAAAGTTACTCGTTTTGTTGGGGCTACCTTGGACCTAGCCATGAGGAGGTGCACTGTAACTGGGCCGTTCACAGGGATCCCCGAAGGTATACTACAGCAGCATATCCCTTCTCAGAACTATCAGAGAAGCCATGCAGTTCCACCTTGCATTCTGATGCACTCACTAACGGCCCTCGAGGAATGCTGATTTTTCCAACACAAGGAATCTCCTTTCTCCATTGCGTCCACGTTGCCTTCAGAATAGATGGCAGCTCATCATCCCATCCTACACCTTCTAGCCACAACTGCTGAATAAAATGTTTTGCCATTAGCACCACGGGCGACAACCACCCTAGAGGATCAAAGATATGTGCAACATCTGACAGTATTCCTCGCTTGGACAAGGCTCCTCCCAGGGACTGTACCTCATAGGAGAAGGTGTCACTAATCGGCACCCACTGCAGACCAAGGACCTTCAGAGGAGTGGTTCCATCAGCGTTGTTGAACAAATGTTTAGTGAGTTGTACTGGCTGTGACTGCTGTAGAGCCTCTAGAAACTTGCGACTATTGCTAGCGAACTTTCTTAGTCAGAATCCACCTGCTTGCAACAGGTCTACCAACTCCTGCTGAAGTACTACTGCTTCTTGTACGGACTGTGCTCCTGTCACAACATCATCCACATACGTGTCTGTCTTCAATGCATCTGCAGCTTGAGGAAAACTGCGTTTCTCATCTTCTGCCAACTGACGAAGAGTACGCAGAGCCAGACATGGGGATGACGAAACTCCGTAGGTGACAGTTGTCAATCAACTTGTACTCCTTAATGCTTGCTGATGGGTCAAAACGCCAGAGTATCCGTTGGTAGTCTTGATGATGTGGCTCCACCTGGATTTGCCTGTACATTTGTTGTATATCTGCCGTAAATACAATGGTGTGCAGGCGAAAGCGACTTATCACTTCACTAATGTCTAACTGGAGCTTTTGACCCGGCAGTAATACATCATTCAATGAGTGCCCTGATGATGTCTTGGCAGAGGCATCAAAAACCACTCGCAGCTTAGTTGTTGTGCTGTCTGGCTTAAGCACGTAGTGGTGTGGAATGTAGTATGCCAAATCCACTTCAGTGGTTGCTTCTGGTACCTCCTCCATGTGCCCAGGTGCCAGATAGTCAGCCATAAACTCATGATAAAGACAATTCACCTGTGAGTCCCTTTTCAGTCGCAGCTCCAGGTGGCCGAGTCTCCGTACAGCTTGGGCCCTTGATTCTTCCAACTCTGGTTTCTCAGACTTGAATGGAAGTGCCACCACATACCTTCCATCAGGCCTTCGATGGTGTGACTGTTGAAACAATGCTTCACACTGTGCTTCCTCTGGAGTTACCACCAATGTGACTGGAAACTCCTCTAATTCCCAGAACTTCCTTATGCTATCCTCCAACGACGTTGACGTGTGGAGGCAGGTCACGACCAGTGAGGTTGAATGTCCTTTGAGTGCCTCCACCTTACCCATTACCAGCCACCCAAAGACAGAGTCCAGTGTGACAGGGGAACCCGAACCTCCGTCCAATCTTCCACCAGTGAGTAATAACGGGAATAACTTGGCTCCAATCAGCAAATCAATGTACCCGGGAGTTTCAAACTGAGGATCTGCCAACTTCAGATAAGATAGATGTTTCCAGCTGCTGTGTGACACCCTTGTGGCTGGCAACTGCTAACTTATTTTATTCAATACCAAGGTTTCAACAGTGAACTGCCTATAGTGATCCCCTACTGGCTGGATGCGACATGTTGCTACGCCCTTAACATCAGCAACAGTGGCACCAGATAAGCCTTGTACTGATTGTGAGCACCTTGTTCTTGATTCGCCTAGTCTTCGTAAACAGCTGCTGGTGATGAAGCTCGCTTGACTTCCCGAGTCGAGGAGAACCCTGCAAGTCTGAATGTTGCCAGTGGAATCCTTCACACCAACCATCGCAGTTGCCAACAAGACGCATAATGGCGGTGCCGTACTTGCGAAAGATGACGAAGCTGGTTTGCCATCCTCGTCCGTGGTTTGGTGCATTTGTGTGCCACCGTTTGCAGCATCGGAAGCTTCCAAGTGCAGCAAGGTGTGGTGCCCAGCAGAGTGCAGCAAGGTGTGGTGCTGCAGATCGCAAATTTTACACCGTGACCTTGAGAAACACTCCTTCACCCTGTGCGATTGCCTTAAGCAGTTAAGGCAAAGGTTACACTGCTTGGCCACTTCAAATCTTTCCTGAGGGGATTGTGATTGAAACTGAGGGCACTTTGTTAAGGAATGATCCTCCTGGCATGCAAAACACTTGGTGGACCAATTTTCGCTAGCCTGGCCAACAAATGATTGTGTTGCTGGTGCATTGTTTGGTTTTCTGTAGGTTAGCTGTTGGTTTACCTTAACTGCAGGCTTTGGACGTAGACCTCCTCCCAGTGACTCCCACATTCTCTGCCTCCCCTCCAAGAAGACTATAAATTGGTCTAGTGTTGGAAGATGGTTAGGGTCTGTGATGGTCAGTTCCCATTCCTTCCTGACTGCCATGTCAACTTTCTCTCCAGTACATACAGCAGCAAGGGATCCCATGTGTGTACAGGCACTCCTAACACCTTCAGAGCACCCACAACCTCTTGAATAACAGATAACAGTTGCCCCAGTGCAGCGGAGTTGGCTGCAACTTGCGGTGCATTGACTAACCCTCCCACATGGTGACTAACCACTAACCGTTTATTGTCGTAGCGCCGTTGCAAAAGTTTCCATGCCACCTCAAAGTTTTCCTCTGTCAGTGGTAGTGCCTGGACCATGAACTACAGCTCCCCTGCCAATACTGTTTTTAGGTACGACAGCCGCTCCACATTTGTCAACTGTGTGTTGCTTGCCACCAATGCCTCAAAAGGTTCGCAAAAGTTCACCAGGTCTTAATTTCCCCATTAAAACTGGGTAACTTAATCTTCGGTAACGGTACCCTCGGATTGTGGACAGCAGCCACCGCAGTCTTGTTTTCTGCCACCGTATCCGCCATGGCCATTACCTTATAATACAGGTCGTCAAACAATTCCAACCTTTCCATATGCTTGCTCTCGTCAAAGTCTGCGATCTCAGTCGCTCTTGTAGCAAGTAGGAGGTGGTCGTTCTCAAAGTAGGAGCGAATTTGTGGCAGGTCCCTGCAGGTGGCCGTAAAAAGGCGTTCCTGTGAAGGGTCCGCCCTAGCCACTTCCGCTAACGTCGCTGCTCTCTGCAACCGATTTTCCGCCCGAACCATCCTTAATGTTGCCGCTTTCACCACTGGCGGCGCCATGTCTTAAGCTCCGATCCTCGTCCCGTGCTGCGACCCGTTCTGGTCGAGAGCTCCAAAAGTGAACGTGTGAACGATAGCCCGTGACCCGTTCGTGCGAGAGCTCGAAAAAAAAAAGGTCGTCGTAGTGAACGATGAACGATAGTCCGTGACCCATTCGCGGAAGACGCCGGCACTCCACGACACCCTACCACGAACACACAAAGCGAAACGACACGCGTGGTTTTCAGTCCTGGTTTTATACCCTGATTCACTGATTGTCCTACTTACTATTTACGGTAACTTGTCTCACGTCCCAGCTTGCGCAATGCAACAGTCTTGGCGAGATGTTTCCCGCGCGGTTCTGATGGACGATCGCACTGGTCCTGTTTCTTTACCGTGTTTTCGTATACTTGGAGACCGTAATTCTTACTTACGTCTGATTGTTGGACCCTTTGTCCCGCGATATTTGCCCGAATGTTCGGCACAGAGGACACAGTTCTGTTGTCCTGTCTGCCATGTTGCAACTACACTAAACAAAAACAAACGACACACGAAAAGAAATGGGTTCCATTGCCAAAACAAAAGACTGCAGTCTCTCTCTCACCACCATACGTTTATGTACACGGTCGCACAACACTAACGAACTTTTCAGCAGCTTCTACATCGGCAGAAAGCTTTTCCCCCTTCAGCTTGTAAGCCGAGATGCCATGACGTTGTTGGAACCTGTACAGCCACTCTTGAGAATAGTCACACTTTAGGGATGGTCCGATATGAAAATATACCTGATATTTCCTATATCCGATAAATCAACTTAAATCCGATCCGATTCCGATATTCTGACCCGATAAAGAAAAAAATACTAATGCAAACAATTTTTTAACCCATTTTTCATGTTTGGATTAAATGTTTTCACAAAACCTAATTACAAATAAAATTTTTAGTAAACCTGATAATTAATAAAAATATGTTGTTTTTCAGGAAGTTTTTACCTAGGTTAAACTATTTTCATAAATCGTTGGAAACCTTCATCCTCAACGATACTGAATGGCTGAGAATCGGTAGCTACCATTTCCACCAAACCATTTGTTATCTCGTGCCTTTTTCCATCGACAGGGAATGGTCGTGTGTTGTTTAGCAGAGAAGTGAGTGCTGTCTTCCCACTACCTCTTTGGCATTTGAATAACTAATATTCACCACTGGAGGACTGGTTAAATCAATGGAATGTTTTGAGCTAAATGGTTCTGCATATTTGATGAGTTGAATGTTCTTGATGTTTGCCTACTTCTTCGAACATTGGTATTACAAATATTACACTTGGCTAGCCATAGTTCGTCTGTCTGAGAAAAATACTTCCAAACACTGCTTGATTTCCCCATATTTTAAAGTTAAAAAACCTAACCACACAAAAAATAACACAACTGAAACTCGGTTCACGTTTTGCCGATATATAATGACATTAACATTTTTCCTACCAAATAAATAAAATGATACAATTGGGTTGTTTACTGAAATCAGTGTATAAACAGAATAATAAACGTAAGCAAAGTAAATTATACACGAGATCACAAAACGTTCATTGCTTAATTGCAAAGCATTTGTATTTATTTACTATTTAGTACCAACTGTGTTACGTAAAACTTTTTAAGTTACAAGAATAATTTGGTATAAAAAAACCCACGTGTCTCGATTTGGACTTCCGTTTTTTATTTCATTTTAATGTTTCATAGGTAAGTATGAAACTTAATAATAGAGGTTGCGAGTTGTTAATAATACTGTATATTCACGTACGCTCTATTGCTCTATTTCTGTTAGAGGCACTAACTGCCGTTTTCTACTTACAGCACTGGACTGCACTCATTACGCACTTGCCTAGTTCTGCATCTTCCACGTAGTTTTAGGGCGCACGTAACACAGTGCAAGCGCAGTGCAATTAAGTGTAAAATATCATAACGTATTTCCAATATGGCAGTGTTAAATACTAGTTAATTTCAAAACAGTGGCCTACGCTTTTTTTTTTGCCACACGGGGCATTTCGTGTTACGATCGGCTGTGTTTTGATTTACATTTTACGGTAATGTTATGAAATTAATGGAATAATAAGTTTCAGAGACTGATTTTTCTTGTTCTAAACATGGAAGTTAAGATTAGTTAGTGTTTGCGTTATACAGGTACGTGTCCCACCCATAGCCAGTAAGTTAAGATCAATGACTGGAATTTCTAGAACACGTGTGTATTAATATTAATACTAATTGTGATGAAAGTTATTAGACTGTATAAAATTCCATCAACAGTCAAGCTTATATTATTTTGCATGTAAAATAGACTATTTTCCAAGTGAAAAATAATTTCCGATATAATTACGGTTAATGTCGGAAAAACCTATATTTCCGATATAAGCAATATTGGCCAATAATCCGATATTGCATATCGGATCGGACCATCACCATCACACTTAAACGGCAGGTTGAGTTCATTGTGAAACCATTTAGCTTGTTCAATTACCAGTGCACTGGATATACTGACACCTTCACTATGACGTTTCCGGAACCAAACTATCAATACGTTATCTAATTCCGCACTTTTACTTAATTAGTTTTTATTTACGATTTTCCATGCATTAATTTGACTGGATATCGGCGTAAAACTTGCAGAGACAGTTTTTTTGTTTTTTAATGTCATACACCACAGAACTGCCTATGTCATAACATAAACACAGCGATTTCACAGAAGCACCACCATTGAGTTTTTTTAAATGTCAATTTTTATCTTTGACAGACAACACAATCTTTTTCCATTTTACAGTAGAACCAAAACTCACATTTGTCCTTTTAGTAGCCACCCTGCAACACAACACAAAAGCAACTCAAATTTACATACGTGTGTGAGCAAGCTACGCAGTTATTTCATTGGCCAATATCCGACTTTCCGACAGACTGCTTCAGTGCGCAAGAGATACGCAGGTCTTAGCGCGCTGGGATTTACCTACTCATCTAGAAAAGGCCTGCTGGAAGGGCTATTATGTAACTGTACAGCCCTTATCGGTTAAAGCAGGACAGTCTCAGCACACCAGCACTCTACTGCTCAGCCACTCGCCTACCTGCATCACGCCGACCTCCGTGGCACAGTGGGTTGGCACACCGGTTCTCTGTGTGAAGGGTTCTGGGTTCGAGTCCAGACAAGGCATGGTTGTTTTTTAATTTGCAATTCTGACGGAAACATTTATACATGTATTCGTCTCTAATAACCTCAGCTGCTAATGGGGGAAAAACTAAATAAAAATTAAAAAAAAAAGGCTGGCAGATGTGTGCCGGATAAGTGGTGGAGGAGTGTAATAATTTTTTTCGAAGTTGATAAAACCTTACCACAGACGCTGAAGCATCTGAATGGTTAGTTATTTCCGTGAAATGTGAAAATCTTTAACTATCTGTATGTATAGGCCTACATGGAACATGCGTCAGCAATATACCTGTGCCTGTCTAATGTAAATGCCGCCTGCAACACAACTCTTTCCTGATTGCAGCGGCCATGCCAAGGTTACCCCTCTGACAGGACTGTATTGACATATGTACAGCTTCAAAAACAAGGTTTGTATGGCATCAAAATGAGTATAGGGCCATCTTCAACATTAGGTTTGACGCGACGCCATCACGTCCACTCATTACGTTAACGCTCGCCCCCGATTTTTAACACTTTACTATTTAGGCTGGGAAAATTTCTTAAAAGGGTCTAATTACTATTGTGTACATAGACATTGTAAAAATAAATAAAACTTATTAAGGGGGAAAACTTCTTAAGTGGAAACTTCTTAAGAGGGTTTCCCTGTACCAAAGAAAGTGTTATATTCATCATGCTGTAACTTGTGTTCATGAATATAAATGCCCTATGAAACTGAATTACTTTGCCTCTCTCCTTTCATGAGATCATCTTGTGTACAACCTCCTAATATCCAATAAGGCGAGTGATATCTGGCTTACCCTCTATTTATATAAAGATGACGCCCTGCGCTAGCGAGTTATAGAGTTTTTCCTTGTTGGCTCATCCAGTAGTCACTCTCTGGATCGAGGATAATTCTGTTACAAATCACTCTAGAAGGACCACATCAATCTCTCATGCTCTCTGCCTTAAAGACCCTCTAGAGATACACATTTGTAACCCAGCACTCCTAGCGCAGCGGTGGGACAAAACAAACCCATGAGCGACAAGTTTGTCTCTCCTCAGAAATATTTTCCCACATAAGAAATAAAAAAACGTGACAATAAAGCCATATGTCTGTGCACGTCAGATGCCACTTAGCTCCAGTGTGCCAAAAGAAAGGTTATTACTCACCACCAGTTGCAGCTGTCATCTATCAACACCTTACTCACCCTAACTCTCTTCACAAGACAGCAATTTTCTACCGTGAATAAATTTAACATATATGACCTTTTCAGCAATATGTGAATTGTTCAACGTGTTATTTTAATTAATTTTACTAGAGTTTTCATTAACATTAATTATCATGAATGGTGTTAATAGTCAGCTGACTTTAGATGTATTGATTACTGTCGTGAGCTTTGTCTAAACTGTTACATCAATGCTGGATTCCATGAACTTGACACAGTGCACACCTCAAAAAACGCAGCTGGACAACCTTGGTTACCACCATAACAATGAACTCCTGTTATTAAAAAATTTCTGATATCCTCTTTTAGGTCCCAACCATTAAGCATAGTGTATTGTTCACTGTACTAAAAAATTATTACAAAAATATTCAAAGAAATTAACTATTCGAAAACTATTCCAAATAGTAAAACACTGTTCGCAAACCCCCAAAATACACTATTGTTTTAAACAAAGTTATTTAGGGTAGTTTAAAAATGCAAAAAGGTATTACAGTTTAGAACAAATATTTAGGAACCCATACCAAAAAGTGAAACAAAAAATCATGGACCCAACTTATCCTATTCTGATCAGCTAACCTTGTCAATACTTCCTATTCGCGAACAATTACACAAAAACAAAAACTCTATTGGAGAAACCAATGGAAGTGTAACCTGGCATCATCTTCATCTTCATCACCGAAGAACACCTCAGTCACTTCATCCCTGTCGCAGATTCGACACAGTGGAGGACAAGGGTCCCCACAGTAGCCAATGCAGGGATGTCCACACTCCAGCAGCTCCTTGCAAGGTCTTGTGCAGGGGGTGATGTTGCAGGGCTCGTGACACAGTTTTGTGCACTTCTGATGCAAGCAGCCCAACTCGCACGGTTCCTGCATCACAGTCCCACACACTCGTTATCTGGGTGTAGATTGTTGGCTTAGGGGCAGTTTTATCAACACTGGTTAGCACCTAGAATACATTTTATTCTCCTATTAGGCTATAAATGCATTGTCTGAACTAGTGTTATTGCTAATCAGAGTGTTTACTGTCTGGCTAGCTAACCTGCCGTGGAAGAGGCTGATAAATACTTAACAGCAGAATAGTGGCCAGCGCGAGACGAATTACAAGATGGCAATGGCAGTTGTGAAAATCCTGTGACTCATTTAAGTAAATAAAAATATAATACTTGAGATATTGTAGCATGAAACTATAACCGAGTGTGAGATTGGGTTAAAGAGAAAGAAAACAAACTATGAAGGCGATTGCAGTGGCGGATCCAGCATTGCTAGAAAGGGGGAGGACTACGCCTTAAAAAGTTTGTATACACACAACCCACAAAAAAGTGGGGTGGGGGGAGTAGTCTTCCCCTGGGAAAATTTATATTTTAGAGATGCAAAAATGGTGCTTTTTAAGGAGTGTACCTACAAGAAATTTAATAACATAAATTAAAAAAATAATTGTGTCTTAAAAAGCAAATAGTGCTAGTAAAAAAATTAATTAGAAAAATTAAAAAAGAAAATAAATCTGACCTTAAAAGGGAAGAGGGGGGCCTAGACCCATGGCCAACCCCCACGCCCCCTTCTAAATCTGCCACTGGGCGATTATGTGCTTTGAAAAACGATCTCTAACCAAGAAAATTTGTGTATAGTATCGAAGCTGATTATTACGAACGTGTGTTTTGTGTATCCAATGTTACTTCCAAATTTGTTTTGCATAATTTAAAATCAAAATCGTATTTACTGCGATCATGATTTTAACCACTGCTGACTTTGGCAATATTAATGTCTTGTGCCTAAAATAACATTTCCTTACCTGCAGTAAAAAAATGAGATAGCATATCATGATCCTTTTATAGTAAAAGGTACCAGACTTATCATTCCAGCTTCCCTTTAGCTACATTGTCTGTAATGTATTCATGCTCATGCAAGACATTTAGGTATTGTCAAATGCAAGGAAAGGACAAAAATGTTAGTTTGGTGGTTTGGGTTGCCATCCCAGCTTGAAAATGTGGTTCGTAACAGTCCAAGTTGCACACATTAGAAACAAAATCCTAGGCAGCCTTTCTTACAATCTGAAATGCCCTCTCTGCCCTGGCAATTGGTGGCTACAGACTTACTCAAGTGTGACTATTGGTACCCGATAGTTACCGACTATTTTTCCAGGTTTTTGAAATATGTCCCTTGACGAGCATGTCTACTATGGTGGTCATCAGGAAGTTGAAGAAAATTTTTGCACGTTATGGAATCCTTGAAATACTAAGCGCTGACAACTGGTCCCAATTTACCTCCAGTACTTTCCAATCCTTCGCACAGAAGTACAATTTCCAAGTGGTTATGTCTTCGCCGTATTACCCTCAATTTAATAATTGTGTGCAGGCAGCAGCCAAGGTAGCAAAGAGTTTGTTGAAAAAGAATGACGATAATTCTCTTGCAATCTTATCATACCACACTATAGCTTTAGATTGTGGTTTCAGCTCAGCGAAGATGATGAATCGTCGGTTGAGATTCACACTTCCTCTCCTCCCATCAGTAATGGAGGAGGTGGTGGAACCTAGGTTAGCCATAGATCGGGAACAGGGTAAGAAACAGGAACGGGCTGCAAATTATAATAGGAGACATAGAGTGAGGCATCTACCTGATTTGCAGCTGGGGGACAAGGTATGGATTTCTAACATGACTGTATGGTAAAGTGGTGTAGAGTGGTCCACAAACTCGTTCATATGTAGTAGATACTAAGAGGGGACAATATCTACATAATAGACGGTTTTTTATCCCGGCTCCTAGGGGAGGAGGTGATAGTTCACCCTAAAGATGTACCCATGAGTGCACCAGTGATAGGTGCAGAATACTCACACCTAACGAACAGTGGGGAACAACATCAAAGTATTGAAAGAAACAGAACCAGGGAAAGGCTGAGGAGACTGGGGAGGAGGTTTGTGTGGAGGATTCAGGGTCTGAAGGATGTATTCCAAAGGGATTTAAAGGGTTTCCAGTAGAAACAAATATTGAGAGCGTTAAGAGTAAATATAATGGTGATGGGTACCAGGGAGGAATACCAGACAGGCTGAGGAGACAGGGAAATAAACCAGCATGGATAAAAGATTTGGTTTGTTAGAATATGTATCTGTTGTCAGATCTGTGTATGGATTAAAATTCAAGATAAACTTGACATAGCTGTTTCATAGCTGCGAACTCTTACAATTTTCTGAACAAAGTACGATTTTGTTCCCTATTGTACGGTTGTACGATTCATGTGAATTATCGTACGATTTTCAAGCTTTCCAATTTTTTCTCCCTGTTCGGTTAATTCATATTAGTAAATCTGGTACTGAAATTCCATAACTTTAGTACAGAACATGTGGTATGTAGATCTGCCTTACAGTGTCATATACAATAAAAAACTATAATACCGTAGTTTCAGGAACTATGGTCGAGCCCCGCACCTACAACGGCTACTACGACAACAACGGAACTACGACAATATTCTCAATCCCTGCCATATAAAGTTAAAATTAATAATTTAAAAGGAATAAAATGAAAAAGTTAACATATTGCAAGTAGGAAAGATTATTTAATATGCTATATGTTCATTAGAATTCAGCAATAATTAGAGGCCCGTACTTTTTGCAAATGCTAAGTAACGGCGATAAAATGTGAACGTCTAGAAAATTGTAAATTCTCCGGGCGAGCACCTAGATCCTCGGCAGTGTGGCCGGGTGCAATCAGCCTGCTGCTCTGTCACTTGGGCCTAAATCATGTGTATGGTTGACAAGAAGTCTTGCCCGGATGCTTGCACAATGGAGTACAATAAGAATACACGTCTCTCCCCCTCCCTCAACCGCCTCGTAAATAAACACAGCCAGCTTGCAACACGTGACCTTTCTGTGTGTGGGGGGGGAGGGGAGCGATAAAAAGAGGAAAGAGTCTGATGCTAGACACACTGTTGTCAGGCGCTCCCAAAAAGCTTCTGCTCAGCTCAGATTGCGACACGGCTATTTGGAACAAGAACTGCTAGTTCTGACTGAATAACGGTGGACGTATGCTGTTTCTTCACTAAGAATAATTACCGTTGGAGCTGTGCTATATCTGAGTCACACACACACCACGCATACGGGAGAGATGATAGCGCTGTCTCTTTCGCTCACATACACCCATACACAACTACTCATACTTATCTCTGCTTCGCTTGCTACAGTTCATAGTTTACTGCCTAAGCCTTGAAGCTTTTTGAGATAAGCAGCAAGGACAGCGAATGAGACGACGCATTGGCATTACTGTTTCCTGTGTCACATGTTTGCTGTTCTGAGTCATTCACCTTCATGCTCACACAGTCGGCCGTACGTGTTTATCTTTTAGTTTAACGGCAATTTCAACATTTAATTAATTGTACATTACTTATAAATTATAATTTAACACACTAAACATCCCATAAACTCGAGCAAGAAGCAATAAATGCTTGCAGGCTGGCCATTGCATTGTTTTCGTACACACCATCAGGAAAAGTGCGGGAAAAAGGGTAGTTTGTCTGGACAGCTGAAGGGGAAAAAATAAAAATAAAAACAAAGAAAAAATCTACTTGTGGTGGGCCGTGTGTGAAAACGAAAAGCAATGCTAAGGCTAGACATGCTCAACTAACTGTCTTGTCTATGTTTGGTAGCACTCACGTAGGTCCGACACTTTTTCTGTAGGCACACTGCCGGAATAAAATCACAAACTAGTGACCTTGCTCAAAGTCAATGCTGACACATGCGTCCGCTTCTGTTACTGCTTATTGGCCTGGAACTTAACTTTGTGCTGCTGCTAAACACAGTTCACGACTAGCGCACGAAAACAAAGTAACTACCAATGTAGGCGTCACTCATTTTTGCTGGCAAACACACCAGCTTCACCTGTCCAAGTTGATTTTTACATGTCTCTGGCGAGCGCACACATTTTTCTTGCTGCACAAAGGGAGAGAGAAGGAAGATGTGTGTGCAGCAGACTTTTAATTGTTGTGCACGTGGCCTAATTCACCCGGTGTGCACTTCAGATGTAATATTCCAGTAAAAACTTTTAAAATTTTACAGTAGGTTATTTTTTATTCACATCTATGTGCTCTTTAATGCATACAAAAGTAATTTTAAGAAATGTTTTATTGTGACTAACTGCACTTTGATTAGCTTCATCGTATTTTTAAAATACTTACTTAAATTTATTCAAGGTTGCCCAAAATTATTTCATCGTTGCCGATGTTATATTGGAAGTTTACTGTATTATTTACAGATGGCAATGAAATCTACAATAATTGTATTAACATAAGGTACAACAATACCCTTAACACTACAACTTAATTATATTTCCTGTAAACTTCCTTAATAGCTTTCACCAACATAGCCATTCATTTGTCACTTAAACTAAATAAAAATATATTTTTTTAAAAAAGGATGGTATTATAAAGCCAATACTTGTTTAAAAATTGCACAGACGTTGTACCCTAGAACTTAAAATGGTCTGTAATAGTACAGCAATGTTAAAGTCAGTGTAGACTTACCTTACAAGGTATACATGGCTGGCCACATTTATTTGAACAAACTGAATGCTTGCAGCGATACGTGCACTTTTGCTTGCATGGAGGACAGCTTTCAGCACACGGGATTTCGCAACTGAAATTTGCAACAAATATATCAGCAAGTTGAGCATCATCATACTACAAAAATATATTACTTTTTGTTTTCTATGTTGTTTACTATATCTTACAACAAACGTCATACACTAGAGTCCCATTATAACGAGATGTAGCAGTGTTCTCGCTTTAACCTAAATGGGACAGTTTAACCCCCCAAAACCCAGAAATTCTCCCAAAAATCGTATTAAGTTAATGTCCAAACTAATTTACCAGGAAATAACTTGCTATATTAATTAAATAATAGTTTACGCAAGCAAGCTAGCATGTGCTCTTAATGATAATACCAAAAAAAGTATGTTTATTACGTCAAAATTAACCCGAAAACTGGCAGCGCTACTTAGCTGGCACAACACTGTCTCGCAATCAATCACTCGCCTGCCACAGCTTCTTGCAGCACTGTGAATTGGTGGCCACTGCATCGCGTGACTATCTCAAACCAAATACACGCTTTAACATATTTTCACATGCAATTTGCTTGTAGCTCACAACATGCAACACCTCTTTTAGTCATGCATTTGCGTTCGAAACCAACGCAGATTTTCAAATTGCATTGCGTCAAGTGAGACATTTTAGTCACAGCGGAGGGTATGTTCGAACACTGCGTTTTGTAAACAGGAGCACTTATAGTTACTGTTTCGGACTTGTACATTTTGTATATATGTATTTCATAAATGTGTGAAGATTGTGTCATGCAAGATTGTGATTAGTGTTACCTGGACACACATGCCCAGTTTGAATTTCCCGCTCGGGCTGCTATAATGGATGTACATTTTTGGTGTGAGTTGGCGACCTTGTCATTGTCAACTCTTAGGTTGGTGTCCCTGTTCCAGCAACAAGAGTACAGTCTACAACTCAACATGGCGGTGAGTGATCGTGTCGGTGGACTCGTTCACCAAATATTGTTAAATTGTTAAGTAAATGTTACATCCGTTTAGTTTACAGTCCTTTGTCTCGTACATGTAACATTTTTTTGTCCTCCGGGCCGGATCTTTCCGGAATTTTTCGCATTTGTCTTCATTGGAACGAAAACGTCCATCGTGCCACGCGGTGTGAATTTTGATCGTTCGGCAGTCGGCATGCTCGGTGCACTGCATTTTGTCGTTGATTCACACCAAGTGATATTTTGCTCTTTGAACTTGTGCGTTGATTTTTGTGTGGTTTGTCAATCCAAGCTTGACATTACGTATTTTACGAGGCATGTACACTGTGTTTGGGTGCGCGCATCACGTAATATTTTCCCGCCCACATGAAGAATGAAGCAGGAATGTTCGCTGCAGATATCGTGACGTGCCTGTGTTGCTACACCTGCATTGCTAAGGGATATGTTGTAAATTCATTGTTGGAATTTTGTCGTGTTTCGTTGAGAAGGGTTTGTTGGTTCAGTTGTTGTGTTTGAGGTTATGTGAGTAGGAGGCACGTAGTTGTTCTTGTTGGTTTTTTTAGTATTTTAAACACAAGTTACCAAACAACATGCAGTTTTTACTGGTTTTACAATAGTTTTAATTCCCAGTTATTACATACACTCACAGACTAGGCTGCCATTTTGTTCCCACTACTCTAGTCAAAGCACTGTTAGAAAATAAAGTTATATAAACAAATCACAAAAATAACCCATAAAACTGATTTAAATTGAGAAATACATCCCATGTACCAACACTCCCCCTTAATTCTCAATTTTAACTATAACAGTTTAGGAAACTACATTTTGTACAAGATTTCTGAATTTGACATTAGACAATGGTTTTGTGAAAATATCGGCAGTCTGTATTTCACTAGGACAGTACATCACCTTCAGTAACCCTTCA
>PNEQ01077967.1:0-12342 GCA_003012365.1 Medauroidea extradentata
CCGGTTCCCATTTAAATTCAACGTTTTTCTTTAATAATTCCCTGAGTGGAGTCGTTAGTTCAGACATGTGTGGTGTGAAATCCCTCAGATAGTTAATAATGCCTAGAAATCTTTGCAGAGACTTTCTGTCATGTGGCATTTCATATTCTTTGATAGCATTTATTTTCTCTTGATCTGGATTTAATGATCCCTCAACTATGTCATGGCCAAAATATTTCACAATTTTTGGTAGATACTGAAACTTTTGAATATTGAATTTTATATTCTATTCTCGAGCTCTAAGCAACACAGTCTCGAGAATTCTATCATGCTCTTCCTTGGTCGTTGCAAAGATTAGGAAATCATCAATGTATATGAATAGACCTTGGATATCATTAAAATGAGCCTCACACATCTCCTGAAATGCCTCTGCAGAGATTTCCAATCCAAACGGTAGTACATTAAAGCAATAGCATCCAAAAATGGATGAGAATGTACAGTACTTCCTAGCTTCTTCAGCAAGTCTGATTTGCCAGAACGATTTTTTTAGGTCTAACACGGAACAGAATTTTGCCGAACCTAATTTTGCTTTCAAGTCATTTAAGGTTGGGATGCCATAGTATTTTTTGTTAATGGCTTTATTCAGAGCTTGAGGATCCAAGCAAAGGCGTAGGGACCCATCTGCTTTTTCTACTAGCACAAGGCAATTAACCCACTCTGTTGGTTCCTCAACCTTAGAGATTATACCCAAGCCGCACAAACGATCTAGTTCCTTCTTTAATTTCTCTTTTATTACAAGTGGTACTCTATTTGGCGGTTTAGAGACAGGAACCGAACCCTCCTTTAATGTTAACACAAACGGTTTTGGAAAACATCCTGCTCCCTGAAAAACATCAGCAAACTTTGATAAGATTTCATCTTTATCTTTTGTCTGTTGTCTGCTAGCAGCGTCTAAAACATCAACATTTCTCTTCTCGATGAGACCAAGCTGTACACAAGTGTTGATGCCCAAGATTGGTTGACATCCTACAGTAGTCACGACAAATTCTGCGAATATGGCCTAAGATTTCACCCTGATCTCTAACAAGACCGACCCATGCACTCTAATACGTGAACCATTATATGCCTGTAATATCACCTTTGAGTGAGAAAGCTCGATTTTACGATGCTTGCACTGTAAATGCTCGAAAAGGCTTAGTGGGATCAGATTTACATCGGAACCCGTGTCGAGCTTAAAATCACATTTAATGCGATTATCTAACACCACTGCCTGATGCCAACTATTTACATTATTATACACATAACCTCACTTCGTCACAGTAGAAGTCAGTGTTGCTTTGGTTTGTGTTACTTCAGCATTCTTATATTTCACAGTCGTGCCTTCTTTAGTCTTCATTCTACACACGTTAGCAAAATGGTTTGGCCTCCCACAGTATGCACAATGTTTACCCCGAGCAGGACACAGGTCCATCCTTTGTGGATGCATTCTTCCACACCAGTTACACTTCATACCTCGCGGAGGATGTTCTGGAAGAGAGGCACCTCTGTCACGTTGCGAAGTCGGCATCTCTTGAGCTGGTACCTTATCCTTCTTGTTCTTGTCTACCCAGTCGACTTCACCTATGCTGGATCCCTGTACTTCTGCCGCCTGCGCTCTTGTGATTTCCGCGAGCCTTAACTTCTCTATAGCACCATCGAGTGTTACATCTCCTTTTACAATGAGTCCCCTCTGCATGTCTTTGTCACAGCAATCAAGCACTATTTTGTCTCGCAACATCTCTTCTTCCGCCTGAAACGAACAGTCTTTGCTAAGATTCTTGACGTCGGTCAAAAGGCTCTCCAGGACTCTGTTTTCTGGAATAAAAAAGAAATTGAGAGTGGAGAATGTTCTTTTTAGGATCACAATATTCTTCAAACGACTTTAACACTTGTTCAAGCATACATTTCCCTTTCGGGAATTGGAAAGTGTTATATATGACGACGGCGTCCTCGCCAATCGTATTCAGTAGAATTGCAATTTTCCTGTTGTCATCTTTTTCAGAGAGTCCGGCTGCTAACAAATAAATCTCAAAAGTTTGCCTGAAGCGTCTCCAGTTCGCAGCGACATTACCGGTGAGCGCAAGCTTGTCCGGAATGTTGAAACATGTTGCCGCCATTCCGTGTCTGTTGATCTTCTTATCACTATTGCATGATGTCAAATACCGACTGCGCCATGTATCATGTTTTTAATAATCAACTCGAAAGCTAAAACCTACTCGTTTATTAACATTCCACTTACACAAAGAAATCACAGTCCGCCTTTTTTGTCACATTGCTCCACACACACTGCCGCACATGTTGCCAACCTCTCGCTCCCATCTTTACTTCCATACCATATTTACTTCCCTACTACAATCATCATCTCTAGTTCCATTGTTGACCTTAGTGCCCTTTCTCAGTAGTGTAGGTCATTTTTCCGGACGAATACAGGTCGGGACACATTGGTGATGCCTGTTTAGGGCATTTTTGGCAAAAAAAAATAATTATATATATACACATACATATATATACATATATAATACACACACATACATACATATACATATATAATACACACACATACATACATATATATATATATACATATACACACACACACATATATATATACACATACATATACACAAACACACACACACACATATATATATGTGTATATATATATATATATATATATATATATATATATATACACACACACATACACACACACACACACACACACACACACACACACACACACACACACACATATATATAGCACATTCGTCAGAGAAATTGTGCATTATTATTCAACGACCAAACATAGCAGGAATCAATGCCCCGCGATGTAAACCCAAGTGTGAACCTGTCGTCATGAGTGTCCAGAGCGTGCCTGCCTAGGTGTGTCCCGACTTCTGCACCTTCTTCCAGGACTTCCGGACCTTCTCAAAAACAGCACGGAGCCAGGGGCAGCCACATGGTCGTCGACCCAACCCTGAGTAATGCAGAGCAGAGGTGACAACCGTGTTGTTGCTGGGCATCCCATCCATTCATCCCCTGCCAGGATGGTGCCCAGCCCCTGTTCGCTCCCAACAAAGCTGTTAAAGTGTTTCCCAACTCAAGGGGTCTGCATTCCTCAATGCCTTACAACCCTGTAAGTATTATTACTACCAGAGTTTGTATATGGAATTACTTACTGTTAAACAACTGAAGCAATGTTTGTTTTTCATTTAGACACATTTTTGGTGTTTGCTTATAGAAATGAATTTTAAAGTTTGTGTGCTTTTTATTAGTGATAACTTTGGTTTTCCAGCTTAATGTGGTACAAATTACAAATATTTATTTGCATGCTTTGTAACTATAATTGTGTGGGTCGTAGCCGGTTATAACAAAACAAACTGCATATTTGTGTTTCAGTATTTTAGAATGAAATATATGCAAAAAAAAATAAAAGCATTTAAACTGTAACATTGTTTTTTTTTTTTTTGTTCAAAAGTTAACAATGTATTTATTGATTTCTGATAGTTTATTTAGTCAGGTGTTGTTTTTGAGATGATATACGACTGAAGATATGTATAAGTTTACTTTATAATATTATATGTTTGTTGATCAATTATAAGTAAACCTTTATGGAGACATTTGCCATTGTTTGCTACTCCTACATCACTACGTCTACGATTTGACGAGCTTAACTTCTGTATCAATATTTTACTTACGAAATTGTTGGCAATTTATAGAGTAATTCTAGAATATCAAGGTCTCTGAACACAACAAAGAGGGTGTTAAGTGAATAAATTAATGAGCTGGTGTACTTACTATTGTTCATCTTACTTACTGTCTTTCATTCAACTGTTATTCATCATATGTGTATTTAATGAGTATGTATTGTAGATAACACATTTTCAAGCTGTGAAATGTAAACATAAACATTGTACAAGCCTGTGTAAATGAAAACACATAGCTGACAACAGAATTTAAAGCAGGGCTCATTTAATCTCTTACCATCTGTAAAGTGGATTGATAAAGTCACGTGAATAGTAATGTACCTCATCAAAAATTGAAAAAAATACTGTACTATTAAATTCAACTTAAATGTAATCTTAGAAAAATACCTGTAGTATTTGTATTGCATTTTTAGTTTTAGGATATTTTCGGGAAGCATGGGACAGGAATGTGCCCTGCCCCATCCCTAACTTGAATAGATTTAACATACTGAAAAACAAATAAATTGTGCATTGCAATTTTTTGACACAAATGAAGAAATAAATATAGATATGTGTGTTTTATACAGAATTACTGGCAATACTTTATTCCAAGAAAACTGTTTTTAAACATGTAATGTGTTCACCCCCTTCCCCATTCATGAAAGAAATTTTTTTTGAGACACTCTTTGTCTATGATTGCATAATATGTATATGTTACTGTAATAGCTGACCAGAATAAATGTATGTATCAGTTATGAGAGCTGTGAATAAATACATATACATGTTTTAGTTCTGTCAACAAACAAAAATGCATATACACTTTTGCAATAGAAGCTGGTATTTCCAAAACTTGATTCCATCCTGGTTTATAGTAATTTATTTTAATTAAAAATACAATAATGTATTACCTTTGGGCTGATCATCTGTAGCTGTGTGAGCAAACAAAAAATTTTGGTGATGTTAGTTACAGCAGGTATAAATTAAACCATCAAGGCATGTGCTACTTGATTGACATGCAGAAACAATTAAATTATTACATAATAACTGATAAAATAAATATTTTCTGGAACAAGTTCAGAGATAACACAATGGATTACCTATCATCGTAGCTACTGTGAATTAACTGAATAAATTAATGGCCAAAACAATGTTAATAGGCATATGTACTGGATGTAATTTTCCATATTTGAGGCGTGAAAACAGGTGAGCGATAAGCACCAGACTACCTTGCTTGATGAATGACGATTACTGCATCACCTATAAATGTAGAACACTAAACTGCTTGAGTACAGTTCTATGGGACTTTATAAGCGGTGACCATACAATTTTATTTGTGAAGATATTACTTAGTAAAGAGCAAAAGTTTCACGTAAAAAAGAACAAGCATCATACAATATAACACCATTACAGCAAGTACATAGCCGTCTTTTGAAAGTTATTATAATCTTTGAAAAGGGTGAAACATTTTTTTTCTTCCCACTACATGTCTATGGTGATTAACATAGCAGTAGCAGCTACCTCTACTTATTTTATCAATGTCATAGTTTCCTGTTGAAATAAATCTCTCCTGTAGCATTGTTCATAATACTGGCATAGCAAAGTACTCACCATTAACCCTCACTTGTGCTACTGCGGTAGTCCTGCCGACAAAACTTGTAGCTGTGCACTTGTAAGTTCCTGCATCTTCTCGTCTAATGCCATTTATGGTGAGCGTGTTATCATGGCCTATCTATAACCAGAACCACATTTAAGATGCAGTTACACTGCTACAAGTACAGTCTGCCGCCAAAATCAAACCTATCCGTTGTCACAGATACATTACAGTAGGACCTTGTTATAACGTTCCTGAAAGAACTGTATAAACTACATAAATAGGAAAACATTATAAAATTGTAAATGGCTATGAAAAATCAGTTTTAGGGATCAAATGAAAGTAACCTTATAACCAGGAAACATTAAGTGAGAACACTACGACAGGGTTGTACTGTACAAACAAAAGAAGTCAGCCACGTACAAACCTGAATTCTGTTGTCCGGTGCTATGGGAATGTCATCTTTGCTCCACGATATATCTGGCTGTGGCTGGCCAATAGCAGCACAGTAGAGCCTGATGGTTCCGCCCTCGTCAGTGTCTTGGTCCAGTGGAGTTCGCCGGAAGTGTGGTTTGACTGTAAGTACCAACAAGAATCACCAGGGTTTCCACAGCGTAGTCCAGAAACACTGCATAGCTTTAGGCTGCATTTGGTAGCAGTTCATTTGTCATATCCTGCTCAGTAACTAAACTATCACAACTCAAATAATGTAGTTTAAAGAAATAGTTGACACTTGTCCATGTACATGGAGTAGTGGGTGGCATCACTGCTTCTCAGTCAGTTAGTATCCAGGGGTTTTTCTCGTGCTGCTCATACATTTCATCTTCTTACAACACAAAGCCTGAGAACTTTTTCCATTCCCAGTTTGACATCCTGTCTCAATGTATTTTTATAGTATACTGTTAAGGTGTCTTTGCATGTTCCAGTGCCAAGTATTTATTTTAAGAATTTTGAAGTATGTGTAATGGTTTGCACTGTTGCTTCACACCCTAAGCTTTATGGTCTTATACTTATGAAAATTGAAAGAGTTTGTGAGATTTTATTATGCTTTCATGTGTTATATATTTATATATATATCTAGTATTTTCGTCTTAGACATTTGTCTGCTCAAGAACACCAAATGTACTTGTGACTTTTATATCCTTTTTACATACACCTGCCATGTAAACTGTACTTTTATCATCATTGTAAAAGGTTCGCATTTTGAAATTTTGTTCAGGGGACCAACAAAAAAATGTATTCTTATCACCTGCTAAAGTCGTACACTTGTGTTAATAAATAACATAAAAAAACCAAAACATATGTTTAGCTCTTTCCGTTGCTGTTACGACATAGCTGTTCACCTAAACGACTTCACGCCAACCATCTAGGCCTATAATTGAGACCTGTGCACAATAAGTGTGTGACAGTGTAGCAAGGAGAACCATTAAAAACATTAAGTCTGAAAGGTAAAATATGGAAGTTGATATAGATGTATGCATCAGAGTTAGAATGTTCAATACAAAATTTGCTCATAGAATGTTTAGAGAAAATACTGAATAAACAGTGTCAGATTATCCATGCACAGTTAAAATAATAGTAATATTTGGTAATTATTATAAAAACAGGGATGGTATGTAGATGTGTGTACGGAGACAGTGCATACTGTTCGTGTGTGCCTTGCTCACACCAAAGCTAGTGTATGTTAACTGTAGGTTTTGTAGTTGTTTACACTTAGAGGGGAAGTATACTTTTCAGCTAGGATTTATGACTTTTCTCATAAATCTGGAAACTGAGAGATTGTTTTACATTTTGATTGTGAACGGAACACAGGTTATTGTTCAGATAAATTCTGGAATCCATACCACCTGGTGTCTGTTATTGTTGTGGCTACTTGTGCCGTATTATATACGTCACTACTAATATAAAATAAATATAAAAATGTTTGTCTATATTTTCATAAATTTAGGTTCATTTACTTTTCCTTGCAGTGTCCAAGCACGCTTTGTATTGCCGTGAACAAGTCATGATGTGTCGTCGTGGTGCATGTTTGTGGGTGATGTTCTTCGGAACATAGGAAGCAGATTATGGCGTTATTAGTCTTTAAACTACCCACGTACTATTTGTAGTCATAGAACTGTGCTTTGTTTTTTTATTATTTTGTGATGTGATGTCTTCTTCACTCCCTCAAGGTTAGTACTCGTCTGTTTATTTTCTTTTGTCCGAGATCATTTTTGCCTTTTAAAACGTCTTTTCTGATTCTTTGTGCTCACTGTGTTACAGTAAGGGTCCACGTCATGGACACTACATTTTTCAAGTTTTTCACATTGCCGACGAGGTTGTCGTAGTACCGACCTCTCTGTGTTGCGCACCATGGCTGCTTCAGATTGCACTGTGGGTTTGCTCTGGTCTCCATCTCCCTGCCTTTGGTTGGAATGCTGGCAAGGTGTTGCCTTTGCCATTGGCATGTAACTATCTCCAGACAACATTATTTTCTCTCAAGGTCTATCCAGCCTTCGTTGATCGTCAGCTAAGTCTGTTATACAGTTTACTTTTTTTAATGAATTAATTATTTAATATTTTGCATAAAGAAGTTTTACGAACGTTTTAAATGATTCAAGTCACGATCCTAACATTTGGTTTTATTAAAGAAATACAATATTAATTTTTTTATATAAAATGATTTGGAAATAATAAAATATATATTTTTAAAATGATATAAAATGTTATGTTTTAACTTTTCGTAAGTAAATATTGTGCAGTGCAGGGCACCCCTTTTTATTGATTTTGTTAATTTGCAAATAAATTAAATAATCATTTTATCTAATCTATAGGCTTACATGCCTAACCTTTTCAATGATGTTGTATCTTGTTTGTTTACATGTTTGAAAAGAAAACATTTAAATAAGCAAGAAATAAAAAATAAAAATAATTTTATAATTTACCAAACAACAAATCAACGTCTTATTATTTATAATTATTCCTCTGGGCATAATGATTTTCAAAGTATTTAGTAAGGTTAAGTTCCATTTCTGAACACCTTTACATTTTTTTCATTTTTTTAAAATTCTTCTTATGATGTGCTTGTGGTCTAGTCTTTCTCAAGTGTTTATATTGTGTTTTTTATTGCATTTATTTATATGTTTTGTTGTCCTGTTAATTTGTTTATTTTGCCATTTCGTTAATTTAATGCGTAGCTGTTTTGAACATGAAATTTTTGGCGATTATAAACACTAGGGTGTATTGCTTCCACTTCATTAATTCATTTTCTCACCGAAGCACATCGGCACACACAGTAGTTACTTGTATGACACTTAGCGTTTTATTGCCAGTTGTTTCTTATTAAAAAATAATAAAAACTATGAGGTTGCAACATTTTCAGAAAATCTGTTAAGTTTGTATCAATTGATATAGTCTATATATTATATATGTATATTATATATGTATATTATATATGTATTTACTACCGTCTGAAACAAAAGGTATTGAGAAAAAAATAATAAATCCTAGGTGATAGGAATTAGCCTTTCTTAATGTAAAAGCGAACTTGAGCATAAAATGTGATGGCCTAGTACCCACCCCTGGACTTCTGGTAATTCATTCTGGCTGCACGGGACTTGGCCTCTCCAACAGGGTTCTTGGCCATGCATTCATATACACCCACATCTGCATCTACTGTGTTTTGGATCATAAGTGTGCCATCTGACAGCTTAGAGTAGCGTGGATCGTCCAGGTTTACTTCATTACTGAAACAAACAAGCACATTATACATAAATAGGAAATGATTGTGTATCACTGGAACCACAAGTAATATAAAAGTTTTTTTTTTAATTAAAAAACATGCTTAGTTTATAGTATGTGGGAAAATATCTACCGATGCTCAATGTTTGACTCCTGCGCACGTCAAAGTCAAAATTTTATTTTTTTCGGAACTTGCTCAAAGAAAAAAATTAACTCATTTACAGAAACAAGATAGTTCAGTATTTATACGCAATAGGTACAAGATTATATGGTGATTAGCAATAAAACCAAAATAACACTGAAAAGCATGTTAATGTTGGACATATAAATTTAAAGTAAGTAATGTAGTGTGCATGAGACATTCCGTGTATTTTAGTTGGTAAACCTGATAAACAAAAATAAAGAAAACGGCAGTCTGGGTAAATATGGCATCAACAGAGGATGTAGAGAAAACAACTGTTGACGAATAATTAAAGTAAAAACTAATAAAAGTGTTTGTGCAAATTCTTATTCACTACTGTTAAATTAAGAAATTAACAGATTATGGGCCCAGGTGAGATACTGTTAAAATTGCTGGGATTGTTTTTAGTTACTTAAATTCAACGTCTGCAAACGAAATTCCAAAATGGCTGCAGCATCGGACGACTTCGCTCAAGTTGAAAAACTTGTTGGTCATGCGAACTTTAGTATTTGGAAATTCCAAACAACTGTGTTGATGAAAGCAGCAGATGTGTACAGTGTAATAAGCGAAGAAGATGATGCCGAAAAACGTGACAAGGATTGGGAAAAGAAGGACGCCAAGGCACAAAGGTACATTGTTACTACTATTGACAAAGTTAACATTTAGTTTGTTATGTCATGCAACACTGCAAGGGAAATGTTTAAAAAACTGTGCTCAATCTACGAACGAGACAGCAACCAGAATAAAAATTCACTACTACAAGCATTTTTCAACTTTAAAATTAATTCTGTTGCATCAGGCCTCTCAGAACTTCAAAATTTGTCGGTTAAATTAAAAGGTTTAGGTCACTCTATTGACGATGAAACAATGATAGGAAAGATTTTGTCATCATTACCGAGTAGCTTCAAATTTTTCTTGACCGCCTGGGATTCAACTCCTAAATGTGACCAGACCTTGACATACCTTATTGCTAGGTTGTTAGCAGAAGAAGAGCACACCCATTCAAATACTGAGTGTGACAATGTTGCATTCAGAACTGTGAATAAGGACATTGTGTGTTACAGATGCACTAACAGGGGCCACATTTCTAGAAACTGTGTCTTGAAGTCCAAAGCATGTAAAATTTGTAAAAAGGACAACCTCAGTGAAGAAAACTGCTATTTCAGAAACAAAGGAAATAGAACTGGAGCGCAGGAAAGTTTCAAAGTTGCATTTTTAACGGAATCCATCAGGAAGGACCATGAGGGAACATGGATTCTTGACTCAGGATGTACATCACATATGGTCAACACCAGCCAGTTCATGTTGAATCTCAAAAATGTTGACTCTAAAATCACTACATCCAAAGTTGATGAAAATCTATGTGCAAAACTTATGGGTGACATAGAGTATAAAGAATGCATACTTAAGGATGTGTTGTATGTTCCAGGCTTGATGAAAAATTTAATGTCTGTGAACAAAATTACAGAAAGTGGGGGCAGTGTTAACTTTGTTGACAACAAAGTGGAGATTAATAAAAAATGGTGTCACAATTGTAGGTGTTAAGGATGTCACTGGACTTTATAGCATAAAGCTAACACACTGTGAAAAAACTTTTCTGACTGAACACAAACAAATGACTGATACAATATTGTGGCACAGAAAACTAGGACATTTAAGTTTTGAAAATATGAAGAAACTGACTGACTTGTCTTCAGGACTGGAGAATCTCAAATTTGGTACTGGAACTGTCTGCGAAACTTGTTTGTCGTCAAAACAGACGAGAAAAACCTTTGGAGGAGAGAGAGATAGGGCAACAAGACCTTTGGAAATTGTTCGTACAGATGTTTGTGGGCCCCTTGATACTACCTGGAATGGCTACAATTATTTTGTGACATTCCTAGATGACAGTACACATTTTGCTGTGGTGACTCTGCTTAAGAATAAATCAGATGTTTGCTATGCCACACAGTGTTTTGTTGCTGAAGCAGAATCAAAGTGGAACATGAAGATACACAAGCTTCGATGTAATATGGGAGGTGAATACAGTTCAAAGGAATTCCAGAATTGGTGTCGAGAAAGGGGCATTAAGATAGATTATGCTCCTCCAGCTTCTCCTCAACTCAATGGCCGTGCTGAGAGACTTAACAGGACTTTGATGGAAAAGACTAGAGCTCTCCTCTTTGACTCTGGTCTCGGCAAACACATGTGGGGAGAGGCACTTCGCACCTCTACGTACTTGCTGAACAGAAGTCCATCCGTGACTGTAGACCTGACTCCTGCTGAGTTGTGGTATGGAACGAAACCTGATCTCTTGAATCTGAAGTTATTTGGTTGTGATGCTTACGCCAAGAATTTAAAGAATTTAAAAAAACTGGATGGTAGATGCAAAAAGCTCGTAATGATTGGATATTCGTCTAATGGGTATCGACTGTGGAATCCAAACAAAAACAGAATTGAATTGTCAAGAGATGTAACCTTTGTCGAAAGCACTGAACTGAGTTCTGACAGGAAATTTTCAAGTGAAGTAATGGTGAGAAACAAAGCATGTGAAGGAAATGAAGAGAACAAAATATCTCTTACCCATGGTGAAAAGACAGTACATTATAATACCCAAAGTGACAGTGATGGTGAAGAACCATTTTTTGGTTTTCAATCTCATCAAGTTCAGGAAAAAGATTGTGAAGCCCCTATTAAGGGATCTGATGTATCTGCTGAGGATGAAAATGCAAGTGTGGAAGAAACAAAATGAAGAGTGAGGAAATTGCCTGCATATCTGTTGGAGTATGTTCTGCTATCCTACCAGGAAGCTATTTCAGGTGCAGATAGAGATCTTTGGTTGAATGCAATCGAGGAGGAAAAGTCTTCCTTGCTGAAAAATGAAGTTTTTGAGTTTGTCGAGAGAAACAAAGTTAAAGGGAGTCAAAGGCTTCTCAGTAGTCTGTGGATATTTCGCATAAAAGACAAAAATGTATATAAAGCCAGACTTGTTGTGCGTGGATGTGAGCAAAAGCCAGGATATGACTTTGAAGAAACTTTTAGCTCAGTTGTTTCTGTAAATACCTTGAGATTTCTTGTGGCTTATGGAAATTCCAAGCAAATGCTTTTCAAGCTTTTTGATGTGAAAACAGCCTTTTTGTATGGGAATTTGGATGAAGAAATTTATA
>PNEQ01077969.1:0-12341 GCA_003012365.1 Medauroidea extradentata
TTGAAAACACTGACACAACGTAGCTGTCTGCAGACCAATAACATGCATTAAATATTAAACTAGTGGCATTCTTATTGGCTCAATCAAATAGGGCAGTAGCTCCACGTACAAGGAAAAGCCAGTAATCTTTTGATAAGTTGAACGTATGTTGAAGCCTAGCAAATAGTCAAGTTTTTCCGCGATAAACCATCATCTCTACGTATGCTGTTATGCTATAGACGAGCTACAAAAATGAGTTATGTTTATCATCTTTATACCAGATTGCAGAATGGCAATGTATTGTGTTAAAAAATATTCGCATAGTAAGCTTACCATGTGAATCGTGGGCTGAATTAGAAACGAAAACTTCTGTGGCAAAATTTAGTACGATGACATTTTATTTGCACAATGTGGCAACATAACACTAGTTAGTCCGCTCTTGCACTCCACATATATCTTACTTCTACTGTTCTGACCCGCGTATTAAGCCTATGCTACAATACCACGCGCCTTGTCCGCGAATGTCTCTCCTGTCCTCGCTGGTGTCGTGAAAATATTGTTGCCACAACCGATTTCCGGAGTTGTCCCAAGTGCTACGTTCAGGAAACCGCCACCAGATAGCAGTAAACGCTTCGTGCCACATTTCGATTAGAGTTTGTTTTAGTTTATTATATTTGTTTCTATGGAGAGTATTAACGTGGCCAGTAAATTTATTTATAACCACTCACTCAGCCTCAATTTTTGTGTTTCTTTATCAATTGCACGCTGTTCCACGACGTCAAATTCTTCTTCTTCTTTACACAAGTGTTGGAACAGAGGACATGATGGGACAACCGAGGACAAGAATTAAAAATTGACCAATTCACCGAGGACAGGGACAGGGGACACGCGAGGACAAACATCACGACGTCACCTGATCACGTGGACCAATCAGTGCTTCGAATACGAGCGAGGACAGGGGACCGAGGACATCGAGGACCGAAGACAATCGAGGACACTGCATTGTAGCATAGGCTTTATGGGCGCGGGTTAAAATCCTGAGCAGTCCAAACCTGCTTCTGCGTATACTTGACGTAACATATACAATGCCTGGATGTGGAGCAAGAGGGGACTATCTCCATGTAGTGTTGCCACATTGTGCACGTAAAATGTCGTACAGCGTTCTGCCACTAACATTTTCGTCTCTAGTTTAGCCCAGTATTCGCGTTGTGTGCTTATTATCAGTTTGTTTCTGGACATTCTTTATAAGTGTGTGAAACATTTTGTTTCGTATGTTTTGTGAGTTGGCAACACTGCTGTGTCCCGTCACCGCGGCCTTTGACTGCCGGCATACACGCACCGCCCACGCCTCGCTACTGCTCCTGCCCATACATGCCCCTATGTCAGGTCTCAGTACTCTCAACAGCTCGGCTCCATTATTCATAGCGGTTAGTTATATTTTTCGCTTTGAACGGCAACCTCGTATGTAGAAACAATGGAATTTCACGCATACAGCAAACTTGTATGTCACTGTTATACCTGTATATTGATTAATATGTGTGTCATAAAATTTAAAATTTATGTTATTTTATGGTAAACATGTCTGAACAGTTATTACGAGATATACTGTAATTACTATGTATTTAAAGTACTTTCGCCTGTCCTGACAAACGAGGATGTAGTTCAACACCATAGATATGCTATTACTACGGAATTCCATTTACCTTGCGTTACTGTACAACCGTTGCTATTTAGCTATTAAATTATCAATATTTAACTACAAAATACATATGTCTGTATTAACTTTGTTAGTATGTTTATAATGCTGGAAGAATCTTTAACATACTCACAATGTTGTTTATACAAAGTATGCATTAATTACGTTTACAATAACAAAAAAGTACTCAGTAAATAATTTATTTCAAAATCTTTATTCAAACATGGGGCCCCAAACAATTCTCTGGCCAAGGCACCCAGAAAACTTGCTGCAGGCCTGTCATTAGGCCGCAGTCAGTGAAACCATTTTTTAATATTCATAATTTGCTGGACTGATTCTGGCATAAATATACGTCAACGGTTATATCGCGACGCATGTACTGTAGCGCAAGGTAACTAGAATTTGCTATATGATCGCAGATTTAGCATTTTATTCTTAGAATTAAAAAAAAGCACAAATAATACAATTTAATGTGGCAACTGACGCAGAGTCGTAAGGAGGTGATTTTAAGAAGCAAAATAAACACGAGTTTCCTTTAGACAGTTCTGGCTACTTTACAGCAGAGAGTACCTAAGAGTGTAGTGCTTTATTTAAATGTAGTATTGTTGGAATTCCCATATTAGTGAACTCCTGAAAACCATCCCTAGTTATCTGCATTTCTTTTATATTGAAAAATTAAATTATTCGATTAAAAAAAAGGTCATGTCATCTTGTCTAGCTGAGATTTAAACATTTATTTGACAACAGGCAAAGTGGTTGGTTTGGTGCAGTTGTCTGTTAAATTATATTTTAATAATTCCTTCAATACGCAACATGTTCACAAGGTCAGAGAAGCTCTTTTATAACATTTAGGTTTACATTATACAATTTGATTACATGCCAATAACTTCGCTTACGTATTTAATTATTGTACACACTGCGTTCTGGTAGTTTATTTGTGGAGACATGCAAAATTCGCATTATCATTTGGTAGCCGACTAAACTTCACATTCCTACACATAACAGTGCATAATCTGTGATTCTATTGGCCACGAACTTTTATGTGTTGTCATTTTACGTGTGCTACGTCTTTAGAGAGATTGGCCACGGCAAGTCTCGACAATATCAGCCAGCGGGAGACGTCGAGCGAGCCTATAGTCACTTGGAGTCTAGTCAGCTGTCAGTTAGCTCACACGCGAGCAACCGTGAAGCTTAGAGACCACTGACATAAAATAGTAGTTCAAAGAAATGTGCGAAACTTAATTTTAAATTAACAGTTGTAAAATTATTATTACAATTTAGAAATCTAAGTTTACTTCTTATAAGACTCAAAATGGAATATTGCTAGAATGTCAAAATAATTTCTATTTGCCGGACTTACATGAAATAATTTTCTTTTCGCTCAGTTTAATTTTTTTTCCTAGTAAAATCTTAAGTCGAAAAAACTAGAATTTTAAGCCATTCTTTCTTGTTTCTACGTTTTAAGCGATATTAATTTTTACGCTTAAATTAGAGCAGATATCAAAAATCTGTCTGACGTTTTGTTTAAAATAGTCTTCTCCATGTTGGCTGATTTTTTCAAAGCGTAAATACTATGATTTAGCTAGTTGTGTAATTATTGAAATCCCGGCTAGCTAAATTTACTGCCGGAACCATGTAATTCCTTGCTTTGAAAATATTAAATATCGTGAAAAAACAATTTTAAACAAAATTGCAAAACTAATTTTTGACATCTGCTCTCGTTTACGTTTAAAACGACGCAACACCGTAACATTTTTACATTTGTGCCTCTCTCTAAAAAATTGCCAATATTTTAAAAATAAATTATTCAAGTAATACGGTTAAACATTCGAGATAATTCAACTGATTTCCTATCCGTTGTTAAACAATCTTAAAAAAAAAAACAGTTAGTGTTCGATTTAAAAGGTACTAATATAAATAAAGGAAATAGCTAGAAGTTTGAAATGAATAACAAACAGTCCTTCCTCAGTGATGATAAAATTCACTGTTGGGAACGTAGTAATAATTCATTTCATTTATTAGCCTTTAAGTCAAAATTCCCACTAATATGGCTTGGCACCTTTAAACACAATAGTTTAACAGTCATAATAATGAAGGAAACTGTTAATAAAAAATAGATCATCGTTGACTTTTCTACGGGTATGTAAGGTGGAAGTCTTAAAATCTGTAAGATTATTTATATAATTAAAATATTCTAACTGATTTTAAGACTATCACTACACAATAATAATAATAATAATAATAAAATAATAATAAATATCAGCGGCTGAGTCACACGAGCGAGAGGGGATCACTTATTTTCATACATTCCTTGTTCGTTTACATCCTCAAAGCACATGGGCATATCTTAGCGGGAATGAGAAAATGGCTGCGACGTGGCAGGAGGTACTGTTACCTGTCAACTTATGCAAGACTGTGCAAGATTAGAGGACAGAGGCCTGCCAACAAGAACCCTAGGAAGCACGGCCTTAGAAGTACAGGTTTGGGTACTCGCTTATTTGCCAACGTATTTCTTGATCCCCTTGTTGACTAATACTTGGTGGCATTGCCGCTGCCGGCGCTGCTTTGCAACGGTCGGGATTTTTCGTGCAGACGTAGGAAAAACAGTAGACAAGTTTTCGGTCAAACGTGGAAAAAAAAAATACTGTTGCAAAAATTATCATTCTTTACAGTACGTACATTTTTCTTTCTTTGTGTCAAAAATTATTAAAGAGGTGTTAATTTCAAATACCACTTCCTGCAACCGAAGGCCACCACGACGTGTCTTCAGAAACAAGTGAACTTCGGTAAAGGTTATCTTCGCCGTGCTAAATCTTGACCACTGCAAAGCAGCGCTCCTATGGCAATATCATCAATTATCAGTCAACATTAGGGTCAAGATTTCAGGGAAGTGTCCAGACGTGTTCTTCATTGGCAGGTGACTGAACGCGCGATAATTTTCTGGACACATGTTTTTTTTTGGTACTGTTTCATGGAATCTATAATTTGATTAATACTGCTACATTTTGTTTATTTTTCTCGTAGAAACAGTGAACGTTATATTATTCTGCAGTGCGACAGATTCCAGTAGGGAAGGACGGACGGAATGTATCGGATTGCAGTTCCTTTGTTGATGTCCCAGTGTGGCATTGATCGCTGCTTGTGACCCATATTCGCCGCTAAACGAAAAGGGCGGCCCTCGAATGACAATCTCTGGAAGTTTTTGTAGTTATCAAGGAACGGGAGGGCGCTGAAAGATTCATTCCACGACAGTAGGAAAAATTATCTGGACAATTACGTGAAAAGTTAGCAACCCTTGTTGACTAATTTACTTCATGAAATATTGTCGGTACAACCATCTGCACAGGAAAACTGTTACAATACTCCAGTTACCCAGAGAAAAAAAGTTTTCTACAGTCAACTATATATAAATTTGTTCATGGTGAAACAAACATGTATTTTGTCGAACAAAGT
Source organism: Medauroidea extradentata (assembly GCA_003012365.1). Taxonomy (NCBI): domain Eukaryota; kingdom Metazoa; phylum Arthropoda; class Insecta; order Phasmatodea; family Phasmatidae; genus Medauroidea; species Medauroidea extradentata. The sequence goes on from PNEQ01077969.1 coordinate 5,129, forward strand.
TTTTATTGACTGGAAAATGTATGAAACACGTTTTTTTTGTTCTAACAAATTGTATGTGCCAGCTTTCTTCGAGATACATATATGAAAAATGCCATCATATTTCACAGTAATTTGCAATTATTATTAAAATGGAAATATTTCGATACGAATCAAAGTAAAAAAAAATTGCTACTGGCAATTAAAGGTTCTCTTAATCCATTGAAATGGTAAACATATATTTTTTTTCTAAAAAAATTAATTTAAAAAACCTGTAAAATATATTTAAAAAAATACGCTGCCGATATATCGGCCTTTGGCATTTTCGCACATGCAATGAAAGCCGATATTTCGGCTCTTGGCACTGAAAGAGTAAACCGAACCAAATCATCCAGTTGAAACAAAATCAGCCAGGCAGCCATATATTTGGTTGACCCAACGTTAGCACGGTTGTTCCACCATATACAAACATATGTACTAAATACTGTCAGCTACGTATTTGCACAAGGCCGTCTTTAGTAGAAACCCGGAGTCGTGAACATGGCAACACTGCATCGGAGACCTGCTGCCTGTAACTCATTGGCTGCCCTACCCTCTATAGCGTTAGGTGCAGCTTTATTGGCGTGTGCACGTCTACACAGACAAGTACAGTGAAGTTAGCGAGTTTAAAGTGGTCATTTGTGGCAGAAAATTAATTCTTCCCCCGCGTCTAAATCGTGACCTACAAATTTCGCAGTTGTTATCTGCCAACAAACTGGACTGCATGTTACTGTGTGTTCACCTGATTTCTTCTGTTGGCCGAGAGTTTGTGTGGTACGCCTGAAGAACTTTGTCAACCAATGATGTAACGTTAATTTCAAAATCCTCAATACCCTTAATTGTCGATACACAAAGTTATGAAGGTCTGTGCCTATAGCGTATGCATGCATGTTTCCGTCACAAGGTTAGAGAACATTTCTTTACACTTGTGCGGCAAAATTAAATATTTTTTTTAACTGTGTAGGTTGGCTTTGAGACTTCGCTTAGAATGCTATAGGCTATTTGGGCAGTGTTATACACCAGTAGACTTCGCGTCAGTTGCAATGTATTATCAGTAAAACATGCTAAATCATGTTCAGATTTGAAAAAAAAATCTTACTAAAGTATTTTAGTTCTGTAAATTCAGTGTTTATAACAAAAGGATAAAATACTAAAACATTTTTTTTGTAGAACTGATTCTATGTTGAAGAATATTTTATACATGTATAACAATTGCCACTTTGTCTATTAATGCGTAACACCGTCAATTTATGGTAAACGTACTCTCACTACTCATTAACCACTAAAAAATGTAATTTTTTGGGGCTTCAGACATTATTTTCCATGGCAGTTAAGTACATGTATTGAAATACGGATTTTTAACAAGTGACAGGAAGAGAGAAAATGATGGCTTACAAAAAAAGTACCTTGAACGCCAAACATAAAATTATGCTACAAAAAGCCTACAGTTTTTTACACTCCACATTAACTGGGGAATGTTACGGTGCGATTGACTTGGATCAAATCTGAATTATTGATAATTCGGTGAGACTTTTTCCCCGGACTAGATATTTTATTAGTGAATGTCAGTTTGTACAGCCCTAGTCAGTAGTTGATTTGTTTTCAAGTAAAAAATTAAAAACGCTTTTTACAAAATAAGGGCTACAAACCACAACATTTATAAAAATATAAAACTTTTATTATTATATTTATCAACATAATAATATAAAGACTATTATAGTAACCTAATTTTAAAAGTACTCGGTTTTTGATCTGAACATAATTATAACATCCGTAAACCTCTGCACGAGAGGATTTCGGAGCGTACAATTGTTTTAAAAATAAAATGTTTGTATTTTTTAATTTGATAATTATAGTGAGCTGGATGTTGTTTAATTGGTAATTATAATATTGAAAGACTGGTAATATGATAGATTTTATTCTTTAGTTTCAAGCCGTTATTTAAAAAACAGTGTTTTTAGTTTTTCACTCGAAATCAAAACATGCTACTGGCTAGTGTGTAAATATTATGTCCACCAATAATATATCTACTCCCATCAAATTATGATGAGTAGTTCAAATTTTTTTTCCTCTATTGAGTATTCCAGTCATTCAGTCGATAACGTACCTTTCCATAAGCATAATCCATTTTTTGTTTTTCGTTTCTAACAAAAATTTATTTTAAAGAGTTTGAAATGAATTTTTTGCCCGACTTGGCATACATATTAACTTCTTAAGCTTTATAAAGTTTTTACAACTTTAACGTTTTAACAACTTTTACGTTTTGTAATATTCAGCGAGTACACTTCGGAAGGAAGTATAATTTTTCGTCCTATGATTAGCTTCAGAAATAGTACTGGTTGTTGAGATAAATGTATACCAATCTCAGGAAACGGAGCAAAAGAACCCTCCACCTTGTTGGTGTAGGCCTATGAATAGAAACCAGAAAAATTCGTGTTTTCTTTCGGGCTCAAGCTAGATTTCAAACAACTGTAAGTTGGAGTCACACTTGCAACTGGCCCTTGACTTATTTGACATCTCTTGTAAGTCGCTGAGCCAACAATAGAATGTAACTTAATGCAGGCCCACATCACTGCGTCATCGAGCAGCCAGTCAGAAGACAATGTCTGCTTGAATATACATGTGTTCTTGGAGGCTAGCCTACACAGCAGAGAACACGCGAATTCTTCCACTCTCTACCTATAAATCATTATAAAAAAATATGTATAATACTGAATGTCACAGAAAATATGTTAGGGGGGGAGGGGCTGATTCACCAAAAATTTTAATTGTTTTATTAATTTTTATATTCGTACGAAGGAAGTACGGTTTGTTTCGTAGAATACACAGAATGACAATTTTTCATGTGATGGAAAATGGTTAATTTTCATGGTTTTTGAATAGTGGCATGTCAGAGTTTAAATTTGAATAAAGTTTTATACTAGAAAGAAAAATCAACTGACTTACAGAAATGAAATGATTCACACTGAAAAACTGCATTGAATTTGTTTTGTATTTAAAAAAATGCATTTGAAATAAAAACATTGGCAAATTTTTTTTTAAACGTTTTAAAAATACAAAAAAAAAAAAAAAAAATTTCTTATACGTGTCTTGTAACCCATGACACTGTTCTTCGGTGTGAAATATTTCATTCTTTAAATAGGTTTTCCTGTGCTGCATATAACCGTTTTATGCAAATTTAGACTTTTATTACATGCCATTATGCAAAAAAAATCTGGAAAGCAAACTTTTTTCGTTATTGTAAAAAAAGTCACAATGTATGTCTACAAATCATACCATATCTTGTACAAATATAAAGGTTATTAAAACAAGTATTTTTTTTGTTTACAGTCCTCTTACTGTGTGATGGTGAGTGATGAAATTCCCTAAGCACAGTGATATTTTGCATTAGATTTGTCAGTGCCACGAACAATATATTTGTGACTAAGAGTCAACGATGTGTTTCGTAAACACACAACATTTCAAATTTTAATGTTCAAAATTCCTTGCCCTTTGTCTTCGCAGCTAATTGTATTTTCGCACCGGCCCAGAAAATAACGTTTTCCACTTGTTTCCCCTGCAGCTATGTGAGACCTGGAGCTCGCAATGCGCTGCCTCATTTACTGCGGAGAATTGCTCGCTACGGGGCCTGAGGGCCGGGGGACTGGGAGGGGGGATCAAATGCGAGCGAGGGTGAAATTATCTCCCCCTCCCCCTCCTGGACATACCAAGGCAGGGGTATCTCACACCAACTTGACTGCGGGCGTTTTTAATTGCATCATTTGTTCCAGCCTGAGCTCCGAGTTGTTTCTCGTTGTGTCTTCTCCAGCAAACGAAAATTAAAAGCCAAAGTTTAAATAATTTCTTTGAAAACAGGTGAACGCGCAGACTGTCTCTGGACGTTAATTTATTCTCCTGGAGATGTAATGTTATAATACAAGCAAATGATAACTAAGAAGAGAGCCCAGAGTCATCACACACATCAACACACATACACAGATAGAAAGGTGATCTCACGAGCCTACTTTTCCTACGGAAAGTAGGCTAAACTTATCTACCGCTAAAACAGTATCAACCGGGAAGCATGCCTTTAAAATTGACCAATAAAATCTGTAGTACTTAACATAAAACGACGGGGCTTGTTGTGCCCACCGGATATTTCAAGCGCTTAACGAGTTTCAGTACAAAGTGTCTACATCTGGCTACAGCCACCCTCTGACTTATATTAAGGGTAAGTATACAACAGATTATAAAGGATTTTTTTCTTACGGGTGACTTTAGAACAGGGAACAATTCTGCGCTAGTATTGCTGCTGTAGCTAAGGGTATGATAAAACGCAAGAACGCGGTAAAATCAATTTTAGCTAGTCCTGGCAAAGAGAGGTAATTAAATTTAATTTTGAAGGGAAAAACCAATCCATTTCGGCCTAGAGACACAAGCGCAACAGCTGGCAGATATTGTCCCTTACCAAACTTCTAACATAGATAATTCTAATTAAAATTTATCGTTTTGTGGACGTACGCCATGAGTAGGTACACTGGAAAATCACGGGAATAGTTGACTGTTTGCTAGGCTCCAACATGCTGTATATAACACTGAATGTTTCGTATCAACATTGGCTACCGTTTATTTGTAGCATTTTTTCTCTCTATAACAGACCCAGTTACAACTGTACAGCTTGGACACACAAAGAGGGTGTGATTTGTCACAAAACTGTCCACACGTGTCACGGTTAATATAATACAGTTTATTGGAGACTATTTTAAAAATTTTCGCGATTTTCCAGTGTCTCTAGCCATGAGTATTGCTCATGAATAATTGCGTATGTCCACAAACCAATACATTCTGATTGTAAACTCCTATTGCAACAATCATTTAAAAATCTCATAGATATTTGTAACCTCACTTATGTGTGAAAGGCTTAGTATAAATGCTTTAAAAGATGGTGCGCGCCGCAGTGGCGAGGTGCGTGCAGCGTCGTGACGTGACAGCGTCGACCTGTGGTGCTAGGAGACGTCCCCGGCGCCACGCTGGTCGATCCCCCAGCCCCCTTGCCCCCCTACAACCCTACCAACTACAGTAGTTGCCGTGTTGCCGGAGCATAGAGCACGAGCCCTTGTTGCAACCTCCCTCCGCGTCACCTCTACACCCACCCTACTCTACGGCGACCACGTCAGCCGTGCGACCACACGCACTTTGACGCTTTATAGGCCGACCCCCCGTAGCTCAGTTAACTGCGCGGCCGACTTTGGTGCGAGGGGTTCTGGCTTCGATTCCCAGGTCAGGTTGGGTGTTAATTTGTGTTCGTTCGAATGGTCTGAAATAATTGTCGGTATATGAAATTGTCTTTAGAAGAATATTCTAGTCTGTTTACTTGCTCCTGTAACCTCATGTGATAGCTGCACTCTTGGCTGGAAGGCTTTCATAGCCGTGGGCCACAAAAAAAAATGTCGCTTTACAGCTACTAGGCCCTCGTATCTGGAATAGGGAATAGGGAATACGAAATTCTTATGAGGCCGTTCCAGTGTTTCAGGCGCATGTATGCAACCCGCATTAACCCCATAAAAATCAAGGTTAATTTTACTATGGCTATAGCAATAAGAGTATTGCACATATCAACATTATCATGCGTTTTATCAACGACGCAGGCGTTTTTATTTTCACTGCGTTCTACAAAATCAAGTATAAAAAACGGTTACATTATCAATGTGGTACAAAAAGAAAATTTGGTAAAATTTGTAGTCAACCATTCATTACACTTGACTTCGGCGAACGCAACGAAAATACGAGCGACTGTGACTTTGATGCAACATGAAGCTAAAGTTGATATGTCTGATACTGTAATTTTTATAGCGATAGTAAATTTAGCCTTGAATTATACGGGGTTAATGCGGGTTGCATACATGCGCCTGAAACACTGGAACGGCCTCTTAACCGAAGTATGGTTAGTCATACTACAGGTTAGAAAGATAACGTGTTTCCTTACCGGACAGAATGTTTGGCACAGTGAAAATTTCTGCCGCTAGTTTCGCTGCAATCGCTAAGGTACTCGATAAATACGAATAAACACGAAACCTCAGAAAAATTAAATTTCATCAGGCATAGAAATGACAGTAGTTATTTAATTTTAATTTAAAGTGAAAAGAAACAAATTTCGTGTTTTAAATTATCAACTTAATGTAACTTATAGGTCAGGAAAGCTCTGTGATTGGTCAAATTGCGCACATTAGCGATACCAGCGCTCAAGCGGCATACATTGTCCCTGTGACAAACTTTTAACATTGATCTTTCTAACCTGTAGTAGAATTAACCTTTACCGAAGACTGTCGAAGTTGCCCGCCTCAGATGGACATCTTATCAACGAAAAAGTAAATGTTACAATGCAATTATAACAAAATGAAACTATCTTTCTATAATACCACACTTCATTAAAATTATTTATTGTTATTTACTATATTGAAAAGTTAAATATAATGAAATTTATATTATCGACATGGCAATTCTGAAAAGTTTCTCTCCATTATTCATTATGCGTGTTATGAAATTGGCATTACTGAGGGGTAGCCTATTCGAGCAGGGAGCGGCCATGCCGTATACTGCCCAGGCAAACACTTCAAGTCAGTGTATTTGTGCCCTTGTTGCTTGAACGTTATACACGTGGTCACTGTAGACCATATCATTGTTTCTGCCATAAGAGACAATGTATTTTACTCCAAGTTTGAAGAGCAATAGAGTTAAAATGATTTATCGAATAGCAGATGTGTCGTGTTTATCGTAGTCTACGTTGTTTGGGGAAGAAAATTTTTAAATAATATTAAAACTCAACTATATGCTTGCGTTTTGAAATACATTTCTGTGAGTACCGACATCGCCTACTGTTTGTGCATGGACACTGTTGATATACTAACATTTATGCTAGTTTCTGCTATTTATTTAACATTTTGTGTGCAAATTTGTTTTATAGCTATTAGCAAGCAGTTGCACATCGTCAGTGACGTACATAAGTGTAAATAAACAGTATATATCTTTAGAGGGCGGTAAGAAGGGCATAAGTCGAATTATTACCCATTGAGACTTGTGTTTTTCTTACGGCTATTGGCAGGCGTTCAATAGGGCACAATTCTCATTATATTAACACGATTCTTTAGCCTTTGCACCTCCTTAACTAAACAGGAAGAATTACGTAAATGCCATTATATTTTTATATGACTTATGCCCT
>PNEQ01077970.1:0-12341 GCA_003012365.1 Medauroidea extradentata
TATATATATATATATATATATATATATATATATATATATATATATATATATATATATATATATATATATATATATATGTGTGTGTGTGTGTGTGTGTGTGATTTATCTAAACACTGAATTTCAAAGATTCCTTAAATTACATTTTAGACTACTAGACTGGTGTCTCCTGGACGTGAAATAACATGACAATAGCCCACTAGGTTCGAGATATATCGCCGATTAATTAAAAACACGTTTCATCTCTTTTCACTCATTTGCATCTCCTTAGGCGGAGAAATTTTAAAATTCCTTAAAATACGTTTCTGGTATTTAAGCAAGCATCAACCTTAAACCAAATTCACGTCGCTATTTAACAGATCAATCTTGTCGGTATATATCAAATGTGAATCGAAAACATATTTGCCCTTTCTTTATTTCTTTGGGGCTGAATTCGGAAAATATATTTAAAGTGTATGTTGGATATTTACATAACCATCAATGTAAAGCAAAATGAGCACTTCGACATCTCAATTGGTTTGATAAATGTGGAGGAGTAATCGAAACCACTTTTCCCGTATTTTCACACTCTTAATTATCAAATTTTGGAACGTCTTGGATTACTGCGTTAGTAATTTGTATACGTAACCAATTTAAGTAAAATGCACGACGATAGCTATTTGGAATCGAGCTGTACAGAAGGCTAATAAAACACATTTCCCCTCTCTTTACTCTTTGGGAATCGAATTTCGAAAAAATTTATTTTTTGGGTATTCACATCCGTATCGTGAAGATTTCGGGAGATATCGATAGTTAATCGAAAATAAGTGTCAGATCTTTTCGCCCTCTTAAAGGTTGAATTTCAAAAACCCTGAAATGGCTAATATGCTGTTTTCATGATTGACCCATTGAAGTGAAAGTTCCAACGATAGGCCGTCGGGTTTAAATTATGTAGACAAACCTTATGAAACACATTCCCCCAATTTTCACCCCCTTAGAGGACGAATTTCGAAATATCCCGTCTTAGTGCTCGCCGATGACCTAAAGGGAACCCACACAAAATTTTCACATTTCAAGGCCCAGCGGTTTGGCTGCAGTTTGACGGAATGACTGACTGACATAAGTCAGTCAGGGTTCTCTTTTATACATAGAGATATCTGTTAACAAAATATTTAAAGATATAACTATTTTAAGGCCTACAATTTTGTATTGTGTGATCATATTGAACGTAGCATACAGACAACAGTATTTAAATTATTTATGTTGAAACGCTATAACGATTTTATTAATTCTCCTTTAATGAAACTCTAAATTCATTACATTTTTGCAGAGCTACCTCTTCCCTGACCAAATCAACCTCGTAAATTGGTTAAATTTTCTGGTTTTATTTTCTGAACTAACTATTGACGACTTAATATGATAAAATAACTATCCAGTGCATAAACGAATACGATGCATATAAAGAGCAAAAAGCATTCTGCAACAATTTGTTTCAATGCCTTATGTGCACATCTGACTCTGTTTCATGGTCAGTGATTGGAAGTTTTTAACTTTCGGCGTCTCGGGTTCCTACCCGCAAATCACGGTCGTGTGGTGTCGCGGTAACATTGTTCTGGTTGGTAGAGTCAAATAAGCCAAGCCTCTGCCTTATTATATTCCGCCAATAACAACGAACCAGAATTGTAGATGTCCACGTAAGACATTGAAACAAGTTGTTGCACAATTCTTTTCACCAAAAATCACTGGGCGAATAATAATATTCACTCGTTCACTAATCTGGTATTCCGGGCTGTTTGAGTAGTCAGTGCTTCCAAGTACTCGAATGACAAAACATTTTTCGCGATCAAAGTACTGCTTGAATCTAATTTTTATTGTACCCTTTTCTTCCAAGTACCGAGATCGCTTATTAATGTCGTTCGTTCGTGGCCATATCAAGTGAAGACATTTGGGCGGTTCTCACATCTTTGGTCTTGTGAGTTGGCGAGCATTTTCGTTACGTGGATGTGAAGCACCATGAGAATGCACGAGAAATTAAAACAGTAAATCGAAAAGCCACTGTAAAACACAATAGTAAAAAGATTTTTTAAGAATGTATCGTCAACAGTGTACCGAGTTTTGTCATTACCTACTTGTTAGCAAATATCTGAAGCTAGAATGAGAATCATATAGATTTTACAGCAATCTTTGAAACTATTCATTTATCTAATTTTAACTCTAAAGTTACACTTTTAATGGTGTTTTTCAGTTAAACAGAGATTGCGGTTTCGTCTTTATGAAGGCCCAATATAGAAAAAAACAACAACTAATCATTACTGATTTTGCAAATTAGCAAAAAACTTGCTTCTTTGGTGCTATTATTACGTTGTAACATAATATGTCTGCAAGGAGAAGAAGCGAAATACGTAATCTTTAACGGTTGTCCGATGCCGAAAAATGATTTGCGAACTTCAATGTGACCCATTAAACAAAAGTATTTAGTTACTAATACGTGCATATTCACAACGCGAGAGTAAAAGTTTAAGTACGCAAATGACTTTATCTTGGGTATGTGAGACGTTTTAAAATTACATTTACAGTAAACTTTATGGAAAATTAACAAAAGCCATGTATAATTATTATCTTGGCGTTTGTGGATATGAAATATAACTAGCCAAAAATTGATTTTAGATGTCTTTAATAATAAAAATATAAAATAATACTATTGTAACGTAAGCAACAACTAGTAGGTAATGACAGGTAACAACGATTATCTACCTAACTGATGGAAATACAATAATAATTTATCTTTATTAGGACTTAAATATTGCTCAAGTTGCAGGTACAGGTTCGATTCTCGGATGAGGAAAATGTCTTTAACTACTTCGGTTATTTCTTAAAGTTATTTTGTACTTTGCAATAATTATAAAATATTGAAAGAAACGGTTTGAGTGTGTTTGAGAAATAGCCGTAGTTCAGTGACTCTTAGAATATAATTGTTACTAAGCTGGAATATGACCTCTATATTGACGAGACATATCGCTACAGAGCATACAAAACAAACGATTGAAATGTGTTTCTTTAAAATATACTCAACTATTATGTAAACAATTTTGTCATGGAGTGTACAAACGTATGGCATTCATATATGTTTGACGGGCGTGGAATTGAGCATTAATAAAAAAGTTTCGTGCTACAAAATGGTTAACAACTTCTTTTGTGATAAATTAATAAAGAAAGAAAAAAACTTCGTAATTTTGCGTATCATTCTGAAAACGTTCATTGCCTCATTCAGTTTTTTTCTTTATAAATAAAGTCTAAAGTTGAAAGTTCCAAAATAGAACTCCAATTCAATTGAACAACGTTGTTTTGTAAAATATATTTGATTTAAATTTGAGAGTATTTTGTTTGTTCGGGAAATTCTAGGTACTAATAATTCGTAACAAATTGAATTATGCCAATTTACACACAGATATGTCGACTCTGCTTATGAACACTACAGTAGTTACAATTAAATATAACGTTGAAAGATACAGAATAGCGCTTGTTGATAACTCAAGCGATTGGAAGATTATGTAACATTCGTTTGAATGGCGATCAAGTATGGAAAACACGTTATTTTATGTTTGTATGAAATAATGTTAGCTGTGTAGACGTTACTTAGTAGTGCAGCTTCATTTTACAAAAAAAGAATATTGCTCACTCATTTTCCCATAGTGGCGTTTCAGATTTAAAATTTGAACGTTTTTCGTTCTTATCCAATGCGAAGACCAATGAACGTAACGAAATTTAAAAAGTCGCATTGAAACCGCGTGTCACGAGCTCGACAAACCCATAAAACAATTTCTGCAATTTTTAATAATTTTGCTACCGTATAAAGGATTTTTTTTTGTAATATAGCTATGGTAGTCGATGGGTTTTTTTGCGTCACAAGGTATGGTGGCCAAGATTAGACTTTGCCCCCTGAACTGCTGTAAGGTCTTAATTAAAGAACAGCTGTAGAATATTTGTGTGAACAGAAGCGTGCATTAAGTGATTCAGACAGACGATAATTGCTTGACACTCAATATCAATAATAATACAATAGCTTGAAAAGTTACTGTTGCGCTCACACGCATCAACACCAAAACAGTGTGAATGAAATTGTGGTAGCAGAGTATTTATAGATGAGACAGTGGTGCTGAAGTTATCAAACCTGGTGTGGATCAATGGAAGACAGTTCTCACAGTTTTTTGATTTCATTGCATGCAAAGTTTTTGTCTGGACATCACCAACCCAAATTTTCAATCTATGTAACGGCCGGAGTTTGATCACGTAATCGACAGTCATGTCGTGGTATTCTGTCAGTTTCATCATTATCCTCCAATGCCACTTCATATTAAATTAAACTGTTTAATCATTTTGAGTGATCATAACCATCCGATTGTGCTTTTGTTTTCCAAATGGAGGTGCCAGTTGAGGTCTGGCTTGAATTTGTACAGATATATCAAAATACTATTGCAATATGAGTATTATTTAAAAAAAAACTACATTTCCTTTTACATGTGTAGGCCAGCACTTTTTTCAAGAAGGGATTTCTGAGGAGAGTGGATGGTGATTTAAGGCCATCCTCTCTTGTCTATACCGTTTTCGCTAATTATTTAAGTTTAAACGAGAACAGATATCAAATATCTTTTTGGAAATTTTTTAAAATGTTTTTTGCAGTGATATATTTTTTTTAACAAGTAATTACAGGGATTCAACTAAAAAGTCAACTAACCATAACTTATTAATTACATAATTAGCTTAAAAATTGGCATTTACTACCTTGAATAATTTAGCTAACACGGGATAGACGATTTTAAACAACAATGCCAAACAAATGTTTTAATATCTGCTCTTGTTAAGGTGTAAAAAAAATTATATACCTAAAAAGTAGAAACAAGGGAGCCATGGCCTTAACATGAAGACTGTAATGCGTGTCGCGATTTTTTTAAACTATATAACTAAAGTGTATTAATAATTTTTTGCACACGCAAGGGTTACATGGCTTCAGGACTTCATAACGTGTTTACTAGAACTGGTAGGCAATTAAACAGTTACAATAATTTTGTTTGTGATATTTGTATAAGTTAAAAAAAAATTTATTTAATCTTATTAAGTGACTGAAATCGTTACCTCAGTAGCTATGCACATACATATAGATCATCAATAGAACGCAAATAGGATACTTCGGTGTCCGAAACAAGCCTTAACGACTTCTGTCAATTACGTCATCCAACGGTTGATATTTAAAATGAAGTTTTACAGTACCTCGTTTATTTTATCAGGATTTATACATAAGCAGAAAATAATCATTGCAAGCCAAAGTAACATACACATTAATAAATCATAGCAAATAGAGTTCATCATGAAACCAATACAGGAGTCGTGTATAAACTTGAGCATTTATTTCTAAATTATTAACATAACGGTGAAAATAAATAAATTTGTGTAGGTACTCTATATAAAAATGATCATTGCATTAAAAATAAAAGAAAGAATAAAAACATTTCGTAAAATGCAAGCTGAATACATAACGTCAGTAAACGCCTTTAAAAACAGCGTTATCCACTATGTTACTTGCACAAATGTAGTCGTGTAGCTAACAATTCGTCCAAAATCAATATAACTTACATGAATACAAATAAATTTTTCACATAAATATATATTTGGATCAGCATAGTAATAAATTAGTAATAAATCGATGCTTTTTATAAATATTTAAATTTATTCCTGTTATTCACGTTTTCTCTTGTTACGTTTGTATCTATCTTACTGCCTTTTCCCACCATTTTACCAGCGACTATAACGAGTCAATAAAAGCACAGCGGAGTAGAGAAAATTAACATAACCACGAAGACATGTCGTTTGAAACAAGCAAAGCAGAAAGTTACTACAGACGAAGCAAGTTCGTCTTGCATTCTGTGAAAACATTTTCGGGACTAGACAGTTTGTAAGTCCGTGTAACCGTGCCCTGTAACGTATTAGAGATACTTCAATAAAAATATACACAAATGACCTTTCCTAGTAAGCATATGTGCTGATATGTCTGAATTATGACTCAGTGATCTTATTAGACATGAAAGTGTCAAATGGGCCACAAAGAAGAACATTCCTTTTAAGCAGTAGATTCGCAGCACACTGATATACAATGACTACAACTGCTTCAAACATCTTACGTTTCTACATTTCTCCAGCTGTTAAATGGAGTCCAGATAGTCTCGTACAGATGTGAATTTATAACTTTTATGACATCTGTCATTATACTCAAGATACAAAACATTGCGAACGTATTTTTGAAAATATATTATATGTGGCTTATTAGGCTACGTTTCTGTTTAGGCGGTTTTATTTTAAACTAACTGGACATAACGGAACCTAATATACAGGCTGATAAGTGAATTTGAAACAGAATTCTTCACAAAAAAAGTCAGTGGGCTGACACCCCTTCATTTTCAATAGTTGCACGCTGCACAACGATATCCCTGCACGTAGGCTTACTTGTTTGCGTATGCAGACAGTACCGCGTTAGATTTTTCTGCTCCCCTATAAAAATATGCAACCATGAATGTGTGACTTGGAAAAACCCAACAGTGACGTAATAAACGTAGCAACGCGCATGTGTTCCAAGTCAGGCATTGAATATGGCTTAAAGAGCGCGGTTCATCTCAGTTTTCAACGTCTTTATATATTTTTGTATTTGTACCAGATATTTTTTTCTTATTTTAGACATAAATTGTGATAAAATCTTTCTCTTAGGAAACTTTTGTATCTCTCATAGTTTTTGCGTAGTGAGTTATAAACGTTAAAATTTGCACTTTACGGTTTTTAGTACGCCACTGAAACCGACATACCAAACTGAAAAAAATTCACACAATTTTAAAATGTAGGCTACGATTTGACATACATAAAAAGAAAAAAAAATATTTTTATATTCAAAATTTTTTTTATTTTTTAAATTTTCATTTTAAAACTCAGCATTTTGTATTAAATACAAAAGTATTTTATTTTTGTTTATATATATATATATATATATATATATATATATATATATATATATATATATCAAATCATAGCCTACAACATTGATAAATAGTGTGCATTTTTTTTTTTTCAGTTTGGTATGTCAGTTGGTTTTAGAGGCGTACTTAAAACCGTAAAGTGCAAATTTTGAAGTTTTCACCTCAGTACGCAAAAACTATGAGATATACAAAAGTTTCCTAAGAGGAAAATTTAATCACAATTTATGTCTAAAATAAGAAAAAAAATGTCTGGTACAAATATAAAAATAAATAAAGACGTTAAATATTGAGGGGAACCGCACCCTTAAGGCCAACGATTCCACAAAGTATCTGGATCGGTAATTATCAAGTATTTTTGTTCCTGATAAGTGAAGGAATGGATTTATTCTGCTTATAATTATGTATAATATCACATTAGTAGGGACTGGAAAACTTCTCGAATTCAATGACCTGTAGGCTAGAATCAATTGTCCTATGCATACTCAAGGCCCGTCTATTCGTTTATTGTCTGCTGTTCCACTGAGTAGCAGCTAGTGGACAAATGGTCGGGGCTTGAGTATGCATAGTAGAATGAATTCTATCCTGCAGGTCATTGAATTCGCGAAATTTTCCAGTACCTACACATGAGTAGGTACTGGTAGTGTTAGCGAAATTATTTTAGCACCACTTGGTTTTAATGCATCACATGCATATCAGGAGCTCTACTTCGTGGTTATTGACAGTGTTCTCTGTTCAGAGTCGTCGCGTATTTGACTGTGCAAATCAGAACAAGGTTACTGGGACACCACACGTCTGAGATAAGCAGGTAGAATCCGAAAACGTCGAGAGTTAAAGACATCCAACAATTGACTAAGATGCAGTGGAGCACATGTGCACGTAAGTCATTGAAACATATTGTAGTTCCAATATTTTTTTTCGTGACAACGAGTGCCCCTTTTATGTAGAACAGAAACAATTTTTTAAATAAACGAAGACTTAAAAACTTCGCATTGTCTCTCTCATTTTATGTTCATATTGTAATGGTAGCCTTTAACTGTTAGTAGACAAGTTATTGATAAGCCAGCAAAGTGTGAAGATTGGTTGCAATTAGGTTTGCTATTTGTCCAAACTTCAATTTTCTGAGACTAAATCAGTCTTGGATGAGAATTTTTATGACAAAACCACACACAAATTGACGTCATACGTTGACAGTGAGATCATTAGAGAAGGAACACAACACAACTTACGTGGCAGGGACTAAGGGAGGCATTTGTTGAAAAAAAGATTCCAGTATTTGCTTGGAGTCACCTAGGGAAACCATGTAAAAACCCAATGCCAGGATGCGTGGACTGGGGATCTAAACCGTATCCTCCCGAATTCGCGTTCAATATGTTACCGATGCACCACCTCACTCAGTGACAATCTTGAAGTCGGCGCATAGGGAAGACAAAAGAACTGGTTGGCAATATTAAATTGTATATCTATCACTATGGTGTTGCCCATTGAAATATTTGTTCTTATAGAACTATTATATATTATTGAAAGCTAGCCCAACATTATCGCTTTCAACTTTCACTCTAGAGGATCCGGGTTCGATTCTAAGTCTGGCCATCCTGATTATGGCTTCCAATTTGTTTTGCTTTATCTTTCTAGAATTTACGTCTCGTTGACAGCGTGATTCATAGAGACTGTTACATGTAATTTTGTATTCCATCAAAACTAAATAACACCCATGCCTCACCCAAGACTTGAAACCAGAACTTCTCACACCGCAAGCCGGTGCGCCACAGGCCTGCGCCACGGAGGTCAGCTTGGTTTTCAATGGTTTCCCGAGATCACTCCAGGTAAATGCCGGGAAGATTCATTAACAAATGCCGTGGCCGTTCCCTTCTACTATATCTACTTAAAATGTTCTACTAATTCCATTTTGCTGTACAAGAGGTAATGAAAACAATATAGAAAGCAAGAAATTTAATTAGGGAGCGTTTTTTGTTATAGAAGAATAAAATACGTTTCATACTACAGTGTAAATTAATTACAACTTGCATAGTGATATATGTAATTCTTCCTCTTACTTAGACGACAAGGTAGTCACGAAGCATTTCGCAACATACCCAATCAAATGCCCTCGCTTTAATGGCACAATTTCGTGGTCAGCACGGACGGTCAATAAAAGAGCGACTGTATCTCGTGGGCTCCCAAATTCACCGTGATATGTGACTCATACTTGCGCTGCGTGTTTGCCTAGGTACGCAAGCGTTACATTTGTTTAACAGCCGATCATACCCGAAGTGGGCTTTAACTTTTTCAACAGCTCGTTTATTCTGAATATTACTGTACATGCTCACATAAGTCACTCAAACAAGGTGGTGCAAAATCCTTTTCGCATATAATCAGTGGCTGTGTTCATCAAGAATAATTTATGGGTGTGTCTGGAATGGTGCAATGGAAAATTAACAGAAAATGCACACACTGTTGAAATAAATATCGTGTTCACATTTACTCATGAAATGTTCCTCTCCCTATGTGTCAGCAGTAGGGTAATTGTGTCAGTAATTATTATTTTTTCGTCTTTGTAAGTGACTCTAAAGTTTCGGAACGATTGACAGTGGTGAGCATACACATAAAACACAACTTATATTTGAATACAAACTTTAATTAAAAAATAAATTTTCGTAACTTATTTGAAAGCAAATTGGTAGAGATACGAATTTAGGGTGCAAAATGTTTCACACCATTTGGTTACAACGCCTTACATGCACATCTGCAGCTCTGCTTCTTTGTCGGTGATTGGATGGTTAAACTCTCACTTTTATTGGGGCTCTACTGGCAAATTCCAGACGTATGGCATCATGATATTCTTACTCTGATTGGTACAGTCAAATGAGAAACGTTTCTGAGCAAAGACTAACTGCCAATAACCAGGAAGCCAAGCTGCCGATGTGCACATAACTAGAGACCCATGTTTTTTGCGAAGATAATTTTGCCCCAGCCTGTTTCAGCGCCTTACGTGAACATCTGCAGGCTGTTGCGTGGTTATTGGCAGCGTGTCTATGGCTGTCATTTGAATGAGCCGATTACAATAACGTTCCTGCAGCACAACACGTCTGTGATTTGCCGGTAAAATCCCAAGTCTTGTGAGAGTTAAAATATCCAATCACTGACAACGAAGTAGAACTACAGACGTGCAAGTAAGGCACCGAAACAATATGGGGCAAAATTCTTTTTGCGAAAATTAGGGATTCCTACACGTAAGGCAGTGAAAGAAATTTATGTAAAAATCTTCGTGAAAAACGCTTGCCTCTACTTATTAGAATGTGAGCATAATATATATTCTATAACTTGTTCGAACAAAACTATTAGTTTGGCAAACATTCCCGACGACTATTCAGTACGATGATTTGAGAGTCAAAATTTTTTTGACTATCATGCCAAAGTATGTTTTTACCGGCACCATATGTACTACCGAGCTCCAATGAACGAATTGGCCACAGTAATCCTTCAAGCCTCGTACAGGGAGCTAACCAGCTAATCAGTCAACTTGTCGTGCAGTTGAAGAAGTTCCCCAGGGTTCTGTGCTGGGGCCGTTATTGTTCTCTGTTTTTAATATTAACCTAGTCCTACATAAGCAACTATTACATTGTAAATACCATCTGTATGCAGATTATTTCCAAATCTATCTTCCAGTACATCCAGGTAATATACCATTATCTATTGATGTAATGAACCGTGAGCTATCAAACTTTCTAGAGTAGTTAATAAAGCATGGAATAAAATTAAACCTTAAGAAAACACAACACATTACAATGTGATCTAAAATACATCTCAAAACATCAAACATCGCCAGAGTTCCGAAAATTGTGCTTAATGGTGATCCAATTCCCTATTCGAAATCAGTCAAAGATTTAGGCATTTATTTTAACGAAACTTTAACGTGGCGTGAACATTTCACCTACTTATATAAACAAACAAATCAAACCCTGCAATCATTAAGTAGGTAAATAAAATACCTACTAATTTAACGAAGACTTTAACAAATTCATTAATTATTTCATGCCGTGACTATGCTGACACAGTTTTCAGTGACTTGCATCAAGATTTAGCCCAGCGACTTCAAAGCATTCGAAATAATTGAGAGCGCCAACACGTCAGTGAATACAAAAATTTAATTATACGGTTTGATTTAAAAATTCGAAGTACTTTTCACAATTTTCTTACTCAAAAACTCTTCTTAAGGGCGCGGTTGACCTCAGTTTTCAACGTCTTTTTAATATTTTTATATTAGTACCAGATATTTATTTCTTATTTTAGACATAAATTGTGATTAAATCTTCCTCTTGGAAAATTGTTGTATCTCTAATAGTTTTCGCGTAATGAGTCGTAAATGTAAAAATGTGTACTTTACGGTTTTATGTACGCTACTAAACCAACTGACATATTGAATCGAAAAAATTCACAGTATATAACAATGTTGTAGTCAATGATTCGACATATATAAAAACAAAAATAAATTCATTTTTGTATTTTTAAAAACATCTTTAAATTTTTTAATTTTCATTTCAAATTCAGCATTTTTATTAAATACAAAAATATTTTATTTTTTATTTTTATATGTGTCATTTCATAACCTACAACACTGTTAAACTCTGTGCATTTTTTCTGTTTGGTATGTCAGTTGGTTTTAGTGGCGTACATAAAACCGTAAAGTGCAAATTTTGACGTTTACGATTCATTACACGAAAACTATGAGAGATACAACAATTTTCGTAGAGGAAGATTTAGTCACAATTTATGTCTAAACTAAGAAAAAAATATTTGGTACAAATATGAAAATATAAAAAAGACGTTGAAAACTGAGGTGAACCGCGCCCTTAACAGATAACCCTCAATACAATTTATGCAATATTTTTTGTCAACTCTATACTCTATGCACTAGTTCTTTTAATCAACAAAAACTTCTGCTTCCCAAACACACATTTTTCTTTGCTTCCTCTTTCACAGCTACAGCTACTAAAATGTGGATCTCTTTACCACAGGATGCGAGGAATGCTAAATCAATTAAAATATATTTAAAAAATATGTATAAATAATTATTTATCGTTGTAAATGCGCTAAGTGAGAATGGTTTTAAGAGTTTCATAGGAACAATCCTACCATGAAAAATAAAAAGTACTTAAAAATATAGGAGGCTAAGTTTATAATTAAATATTTTTCCTTTATAAAACTATTTTGTTTGAAATATTATTTTCGTCAGCCTTAAACTTAAGGAATATGCGACTGTAATGAAAGTACATTTGCGTTTATATATATATATATATATATATATATATATATATATATATATATATATATATATATATATATATA
>PNEQ01077971.1:0-12341 GCA_003012365.1 Medauroidea extradentata
AATATACAAAGTGCCTAAACATTTCCTACAAATACTTAATCAAAACCGTAAATAAAATCGTAATCCAATATAATCGCGCACAAAGGTCGTCAATAATCAATCCAGTCAGTTCCAAATAAAATCCAAAGTCGAAATCCAATAAAACAAAGCCAAGAAACGTATGCAATATCACAAGATGTATCCAAAAACCAAGCTACGCACGAACTGTGTAAACACACAATGGCAAGGGCGATGCACGAGACAAACAAAGGTTTTTTTTTGTGTCGCCCTCTCAGTCGCTGACCTTGCTTGGAATCACAAAGGAGGGTATAAGGGCTGTAGAGGAAAACATAAGCTGCTTGGCTATCACTGTTGATACACATGCAATCGATGTACAGAGCAAGGTATAGGCTGTTCACGGTAAAGTGAACACTTTTCAAAACCATTTCCATGAGAACAGCAATCAATAAATATATTTTGTAGTGGTCGCGGACATAAAATTTTAGTTGAGTTTAAAATATACACTATGTCTAATATAAAAACGGAAATGTTTATCATAAATAGGCGACGGAAGAATGCAAATCGGCCGAGAGAAAACAGTAACAAGGCGCTCAAAAGTGTTCATTTTACCGTGGACAGCCTTTACGTGTAGCCGTAGACAATGCGCGTAGTGTGAGGAGCACAAACGGAGAGGGAGAAAGAGGACGGAAGAGAGATGCATCATCACATTACCTGCTTATCTTCGGTGTTGTGTGCACGGTCTAACTTACCAGGCGCGCAGCCTACATATCCAGGTGCGCGGCGCAAATTATTTCAGCAGACGTTTTTAGAGTTTTTCGCCGATTTTTTTTCTTTAATAGCTGCGACTTATTTATTAACGGACACCACCTCTATTATTATTGCACGCTTACAGACATATTTTAAAACATCTTTCCTACTTGAAATAGTATTTTTGATAAATGCACTTTTCGATTTTAATTTTTAAAATTTTTTTTTGAAGGGGATCGAGAATATTGTCGTAGTTGCGTTGTCGTAGTAGCGGGGTTGGACTGTAGTGGGAAAGTGTAAATTAAGGGAAATCTCATAAAACTCATTCAGTTTACCTAATTTAGTGCTTTTGTTTAAAAAACTCTCTTCAGGTAAAATCGAAGTGATAGTATCTATGCAAACAATGCATTTATCATATTTTGTCACATAAAACTTTGTTTAGTTTAAGTTACCAATATTGGAATAGAATATACTGCTTTGAGAGGATTCATGGTATGTGCACATACCATTTCAAGAGAACACCTTGAAATGTCAAAAGATCTCATTTTTTTTACCATTTGGTTAACACTGTTCAGCATTTTACAATTTTTCTGCAATGCTATCGCGAATTTAGGCAGTTACGGTACGCATTTGAAAGGGAATTGAAAGTTATTTACTCAGGCCAACAAATGTTTCCATGAACTCGTCACACTTCTCCATTATCATCAATTATCGAAAATGCCTATTTTTCTATTATATTTCCGTTATATAACCATTTAAACACACGGCACTAAAGTGGGAATGAATTTAAATCACATCTTTTTATAATGTAACATTTTCAAACACGTTTCGCAAAGTTTAGGTTAAAGTTATCGTTTGCTCAAACAAAGACAAACGAACGCACATAAAGAAATCAATGTTGCCAACGTGTGTATAAAGCGTTCGATAGCGTTCGATTACGTTCCAGACAATCAATAGTGCTAGCGGCTGCAATTTTCTTGCCGCCATCTTGAATTTATTGTGCCGTGAGCGCAAGCATTACACGCGATCACCAATGGCGGATTGTATTTTTTTGTGTTAAGCGCATTCGTTGGCCATCCTGAGTGTACCTGCTCGCTAATGTCTGTGAAACGCTGCATCTCACATCAGTTATGTATGATGACAGTGTAAAAACAAGGATCGGTTATATGTATTGTTTAGCGGTGTTGTTTTGATCGTAAGACATCTGCCTATTGATATAAATTTATATTTCAACTATTACGTACTTTATTTTTCCGTTAAATGCTACGGAAGTCGGGCTATTCGCTCGAGAGAAGTCACTCGGAATATCAATTTTTGTAATTTTTTGGGGACAAGGGTCGGTCATATCTATTGCTCAACAGTGTGACATATGGCTACTAATATCAATTTCTGTTAACATTATTACGTTGATTAATTTCCCGCAAAACGCTACGTAAATCGGGGCCCAACTAGAGTAGAGACATTTTGCACAAAATTTTATGTTAGCGGGGGGAAGGGGGGGGGGGCAAAATAAGCCGCTCTCGATTTTACGAAGGTAGCGATTTTACGAATGCGATGAGGGGAATCGTGAGTGTTCGTAAAATTGGGGGTCTAGTGTACTTGGTTAAGTTAGCATGATTAAATTGTTAAAAACAACAAAAAATTATTAAAAAATATTAAGAGGAAAAAAATTGAAACTACTATATGATAAGAAACCAAGCATGGGCCACGTGCCAGTGCACGTAGCAACGTGCGGTAGCGGTAGCTTTGTGTGCGATGGAGGAACGTGTTGAAGGCAATGAAACACAGAAAATGGCTACAATATGGAATTTTTATTTAAAGCAGAATGAAGGTGGCAAATGCCTTCTTCCTCGACGAGCGGACTTTTGCGGTATTTAAAACAACAAACAATTACTGAGTAATTATTAAGGCCATGACATTCTGGCAGCACATTACTATATTTCATCGCACAATTGTCACCATTGCATAATCGTCGCATCTAATTTTTGAGATGACAGAAACAGTAAAAATACTTTCATAGCATAATCATTGCACCGCAATGTTCTGTTTACATTTCTGCATTAGAGATGTTAACTACCAACGCTAAGTACGAAGTACGACACTATTAGAACAAAATGGTTGCCGCAAGAATAAATTATAGTTTGTACCAAAATATTCCGCTGGAATGAAAGTGTAAGTAACATAGCGTTACTAGTTTGTCTTGCGCGTGGACTTTCCCAACTGAACATAGTATATCTGTGACATCGCAAAATAAAAACAAAGTTTGTAAACACTGCAACAGTAATAAATGGTAGCAGACTTGCAGAAGCCGAAAACAAAAACTTCAAGCGAAACGTAACTTAGAAAACTACTGGATTGATCGGTTTTCTAATAACCAAATGTGCATATTTAATTATGCACAAAATTGGGTTGTCAAACGAAAGTAACGTAACCTCCAAGGTCTAGTAAGTTATAGAAATGTAGCCATTGTTTCAGAGTTCATAAGTTAATAGTTCTGCCAAAAATATTGAGTTACTTTAATATAAATAGGGTTAGTGACGAAAAATGTTGGTTTAAAATAAATGTATTTTACCGCTGGAATTTTCCTAGAATAAAAGTCGCACCTTCAATTTTTAGCATCCAATTTGGCAAAAAATATGCTACGATTGTGTGGTGAAATACGGCAAGTTAATTAAGTTAGTACATTTTCTGGGATCATCTATCAAAATATAAGTTGAAGGTAATTTTAATATTTTTCTTGTTTATTTTGGAATTTACATGTGCGTAGTTAGATTAAAAATTTTATTTGTTTTATGTTTTTAACGCATGTATTAGTACACCTGTATCTCCATTTAATGTTACAATAGGTATTTTGTTCATACTTTCGTTTAAACTGAGTACAGACACAACTACAACCTTGTAAAATTGAACTCATTTTATTATTCTGAACTAAATTACAGATTTCTCTACCGTGTCTCGATTCTAGAGTATTTTCCAATAAATTTCTCTATCTCGTATCGAATTCAAATAAGGCTTTCTGGCACATCTCTACTTCCTAGACATGTGCTGTTCTGAACGGCTAACGTTGATGACTTATCACTTAACTTAACCACTTTTTTAGCCACTGATGCAGTAAATATACTAACAATTACGTGCATTTTCTTTAAATTAACATAAAAATTAATCAGCTTTTTAAATTCATGTAATAATATCATTTTTATGTTCCCAAATGTTGGAAAATGGTGTGGTACCAAAAGACAAAAACAACATAGACCTACATACCAACGAAATACATATACAGTAAAAACATTGCACACACGTGGACGTACTAAAAAATTCAAATTCAAAAAAATACATTATGATTCATACCAAAATAATTTGGTCTAACTCAAGAGATTAACATTCCCTCATAATAGATAATACTTGTACAGCACTTGCATAACATACAAATACAAACAGCTTGGTGGCATGTTCAAGGTTTTGGCGGAAAGTTTAATACAGTAATCGCAATCCATTATCCATTACCATAATTTGATAAAATGTTTTTAATGTCACAAAGTTAATACATGAACGCATTCACAATGAAACTGCAAGCTTACTCCGAAAAATGTGAGTGCTGAATAGTTGGCGATAACGTGCTGATGGCGGCCGGCTCGGTGGACCAACACAACAGCATTGCCAGATCCAATAATACTGGAGTTGCCACATCATCTACTTGACAGATACAAACGTGTTGAATAGGTATTCTCGATCAATCATCAGAGATTAGCAAGGTTGTGATTGAATGCATCCCAGCAATAAGCTTGTTTTACTTTTTTGGACACAAATATATTTCATGCACCCTTAATGTGCTAATATATATTTTTAACGCTCAGCCCCGTATTCTGTAAATGTTTAAGAGTTAGCCCTACCTTGTTTTGCCCAAGGGGTCGCTTAAATCCTGTATTGTGAGCCGTGTTGCCATAAAACTAAAGAGTTGGAGATATTTATATTTACAGTTTTTGTATGTATATATTTACGCCCGCCAATAACAAATGTAAACAAACCATGGACGCTAAGCTAACCACACCAGGTGGAGAATTATGAACTTTGTAAAGAGGAAATATGAATAATAAGAGGAAATATGTATAATCACTGTAAACATAATAATATTAATTTTGCGTACTTATTTAGTGCTTTGTACTATTTTGGCAACACGGATATTTTCATAGCCCGGCAGGAAAGTTAAGCGCATTCACATTTCTTTTTTGGCACAGTAGTGGGAGATTTGTGGGTGTTGGAGTGGCATGCCTGCTAGTCAGCAAACTGCCTCCCCTCCAGCGGCGGCCATTTTCACCACCCACTAACGGTACTTATATACTCCTGAGGGAGGCTTAAAGGCGGGTGCTCGTCTAGCCAAACCACCAGTCTAGGGCTCAGGTCTCCTCCCCGAGCAAGCCTGAACATCCACCCCATTCTGAAAAGGTTTGCTTCTTAAAAAGGAGCTGAAGCCTGGTCCCACCTACTCTTGAGTCGAAACTTGTCCGAGGAGCTGTTGAGACGCAACCTAGCACGCGGGCAGTAATAAGGAAACGTACCCTACCGCAAGTAAGTCTAGTCGCCACGTGGCGTATATCTATTGCCAGCGGAAGCTAAGTTAGTCCATGGAAAGTTCCGGGGTTCCGTTGTAAATGACCACACAGTCATGTAAAAAGTATATCGATGAACATTGTTGTGTACCGCTCAGTATTGTAAAGTGCCAGTGTAAATAACAGTGATTTGTGAATTGTATACACTAGACCCCCGATTTTACGAACCCTGGATTTAACAAAGGTAGCGATTCTACGAATACAATCTCAGGAACCCTAAAAAAATAACAAAATTATATGACAAAAAAATTGTAAGGAATTACGTTGACAATGAATAAAACATACTGTACCTAATTTACGGCATTAAAATATGAATTGTAGAGTTGCAGTTATTACTTGGTAAGTCACAATATTAAAAATGAAACAAAAATAGCGAAAATCCGTTAAAAAATGCGGCAGTGACAGTTTGAAAACCACGCGGCGGTGGCGCCGCCGCCGCCGCCTGTGCCAAGCCGACCGGCCTGTCTCCAACTACGATGTATTATGGTCTATATTGAGGTCGTACTATAGACGGAAAGTTCTAGCGCATGCGCATATGCTCATTTAACTATAGTACAGCCTCCTCCTAGGCTGTTTCACGGCGTCTTATATCTCTCTCGTCTCGCGCCGAATGAGTTTACTTTTTTACACGAACCCTATAAATAATAGCGTGATATTTTTCTTTATTGCATTAACACCATACGTACTTAAAACAATTAACTCGGCGCATAATTTGCTTAAACAATGCTTACTGCGTGTCGTAAAACGTGGGTTTCACAAGTGAGCACGATAATAGCGCTACCTATAATCCAAGTGTAGAAACATTTGTCTCCGGGTATGTCGAACTTGGAAAATAAATAGAAGTTCGTGTATTACGTAATCCCGGAACTCCTAATTTATTTTTACCGCATATACTGACTGTGAAAGTGATTATTTTCAATCACCTATACATGTAATTCTCGACGATTTTAGGTAAGAACGTCACAAAATGGCGTTTTTGGAACAACGTCGATATATGCTACGGTGGAGCTATCTATCTGCCATCTTGTGAACGTTCGTACAGTTGCGCTATCTGTCCGCTCTACACGCTACTAGACTGCTAGTATATACGTTCTCGTACAATTCATTAACAACGTAGAGGGAATATTTTTACGTTAAGTTATATAAAACTGCGCAATGAATAAATACAACCACTTATTCCTTCTTTCTTAGGTGAATAATTTACAAGGGCATTTTACTAGTAAGGAATACCTACTTTTTTTTTTTCATTAAACGCTACGCAAATCGGGATATTCGCTCGTGAGAAGGCACTCGACAGCTCGGTTTTCTCTTTTTTTTTAGGACAAAGGTCGATCATATCTATTGTTTAGAAGTGTTCTTTTGATCATAAGACGTCTGCCTATTGATATAAATTTATATTTCAATTATCACTTGCGTTATTTTTCCATTAAATGCTACGGAAGTCGGTCTATTCGCTCGAGAGAAGACACTCTGAATCTCGATTTTCTCATTTTTTAAGAAAAGGATTGATCATATCTATTGTTTAGCGGTGTTCTTTTGATCATAAGACGTCTGACTATTGATATAAATTTATATTTCAACTATCTCTTGCGTTATTTTTCCGTTAAAAGCCACGGAAGTCTGTCTATTCGCTCGAGAGAAGACACTCGGAATCTCGATTTTCTCATTTTTTTGGGGACAAGGGTCGGTCATATCTACCGCTCAACAGTGTGACGTCTAGCTACTGATGTCAATTTATGTTTACATTATTACGTTAATTAATTGCCCACAAAACGTTACGGACGTCTGGGCCTAGAGACACTTTGCAGAAAAAATGCAATTTTAAAATTTTCTGTTACGATTAGGGGGTAGGGGGGAGGCAAAAATAAGCCACTATCGAATTTACGAAGGTAGCGATTTTACGAATGCAATGAGAGGAACCGTGAGTATTCGTAAAATCGGGGGTCTAGTGTATATTGAGACACAATACAAAACCATTCGGTGAATTTCTCGAATTTCATTTCTCAGTTAAATTCTATTCACTCATGTCAGATACCCAATGCAGTGTAAACTTGCTGCTACGAGTATGGGATTTTATGAGACGTTTGTAATTATGAGTTTTTTGTAATGCACCGTCAGTTTGTGTATGCAGTTTATTGTATAAATATTTGGTATTTACGAGTGGTATCGTCATGAGCACTTTTGTATATACGAGAGATTCACAAGCAACAATCAACAACATACAATTCAAAGTGATTTTTTAAAATTATAAGTAAACATAATTTATACAAGTGCACGTGATAATCATCGTTCCTCAGCTTAGCGTGGAAGAGTGAACGTGAGATATGGCAATGGTGGGAATGCAGTTGCATCTGGCAACGCTGCTGTGACTTGTTCGACCTTGATTGTTATGGACACCTTATTGGTACAGCACGAAAGCGAATGTATCCCTTGGACTGAGTACATAGCATCGCTTGTGTGCATCTTGGTTTTATTATGATAACGAACGGTATTGCAGAATCAATTTCAAACTCACTATCATTTTTTATTGTGTACGTTATGCTGCAAGAAGTTAAAAAGTTACATTTACGTAACGTAACCTGCTAGAGCTGTTTGTAGAACACGTTAGATTTGTCTGATCATGGCATCAAAAGCAAACTTCACTTGGATCACTTTTTGAAAGCTTGGAGTTGAAGTTTTACACCGAGTAAGTTCATAAACTTCTTGTGTTGTGCTTTTATACGTTACGTGTTATGATTTCTTAACGATAGGTTTTATTTTAGCGAAATTTATGTTGGAATGGATAGATAAACTGTCCTCTCACTAAAAACAGTTGTTGTCGCTTTGAATAATTCACAACGTGGGGTAATATGGAAGTCTTTTGTTAGTCCAATCATAAGATCTTATTGGTGCAGCGTTGTTCGTTTCAGCCAATCATAAGTGAGCTGGCAGTGCTGTTCGTTTTAGTTACCGCTCCGCTAGACGTCCATTTTTGTTTTGTTTACCTTACGTTTTGCCATGCTGTAGTGAGTGAAAATGGTAACAAAAAGCTAATGGCGATCATGAAATAAAAAAAATTATTGAATGTTACACCTTATAAAGTTAACACATGCCTATCATTTTTGGCAGGGAAACCCTCGGACCTAAACTTTCCCTTACCAGCAGAGTGGCGACAATTACGCTCGAAACGACTATTTAAACAACTCGAGTTGAAGTTTCACTCTCCTCCAGACTAATTTCACGAGTTTTTATAACCGCCAATACACTGTGCCTAGTTGCATATGCCAGTATTCATGGGTTCATTGCCTATCTTTTAAAAATACGAAAACACATTTAAGTTAGTTCTGTTGTGCCATATGCATAGTGTAATCTTGAGTAAGTTACATTCCTTGAACAATTAAAGTTTCTTATTGTGCTATAAAATAATGACTATTTTTTTTTCCAAATTTGTCTTCAATGTTTCAAATTTTTTCATTATTTACCTGTATGTGTTAAAACGTGCATTGTTAATTGTAAAAAAATATCCAAGCAGGGATTTTGCTATTTGGCTATATTGTAAACAGTTCTGTTTACTACCCATATACATGTCCTAATTTTCACTATCTTGCTACCTCTACTAGATAAAAATAATACTAACCTAAAAGCTAAGTGCATTAACTATATTTTATGTGTGTGTGAGCAATGAGCAAGTACAGAATTCAAACCCAAAATAACTTAAAGTCGTCACATATCATTATAATATTCAGCCTAATTTATTTAATGAATTGCAGCCATTTAAAATGTAAATTTTTCTTACAACTACTTAGGATCGAAGTAATCGAGAATCAAAGCATCGAGAAAATATTGGCTGGAATAGGATATCTAAAGAAAAATGGAATTGTCCCATTTCTAGTCATAATCTTAAATGCTAAGGTGTATGTTGGGGTGCAGTGTACGAGTGTGTCTGGATTATTTTTCGTGGCACCCATGGTTCAGAGCACAAGCACTAACGTGAGCGATGGTACGCTGAAGACGTGGAGAGTACTGGGAAGTGCAGTACTGCTGGCTCACGTGGATGGCCAGCAGTATTATTCCACGTCTCCATTATATACATGACTGTGCAGCAAGATGTTGTTTGTACAGTTTTATGGCAGTTAAGGTAGCTTGATTCGCTTATCATGTATCCCTTGGCGAACACTTGATTATTATCTGTATTGTATTCAAGAGTGGGAGAGGGTGAGGAGGGGACCACTTGCTCCCCTCCACCCAATTCTTTGCCTTCTCACTCGAACTCCCTATTATCTAAACACCCTTCATTCATTGCACTCCCCCCTTCTGTCTCGTAACCCAACACTTTCCACTCTCTAACCCATCACTGTCTCCCCTCTCTCTGCTTTTATTGCCCTCTCTTCCCACTCTCACCATTCACAAACTTCTGCCCCTAACCCACCCACATCCCCCTTTTCTTCCCCTCTTGCAACCCACCCCCTCCTCAGCCCTCCCCTCTACTCTCTCCTCCCACACTCGCCTCTTCCTCACAGCCTACGTATCCTGTTTTGTTCTACCCCACCATACGTCTCTTGCACCTTACTGCTACACACACTTCTACTCTTTTATGCACTTCTCTCCTCAAGCTTTCTATATATAATGAGCAAATTTAAATGACAATGAAAAATATAATTAAAATATATTAAGTCACATTATGTTTATTTTTGTACTTAACAAATAAAAAGGAGACTAGATATATACAGTCTACAAACACTTTTGGCACAAAAAATACTTTTGTATCACTTTCACAGGGTACAATTTGCTAAACACAACAGTGAAGTGTCATTCATGAAGTTATTCAGATGTAGTCTATGCACAAGTAACTTGGAACACTAATCCGAAAGAAATTTTGATAAAATTAATTGGGTCTGTTATTCCAATTGTCTCAAAAATATAACTATCACTTTACCTATACATATAAAAATAAAATTCTCTTGGTGGAGAGTAATTGTACAAATCTGACAAGAATTATCCTTTCTGAAGAGTGTTAAAATTCAGTCTAGGTAGATGTGTTAGGATAAAAATGCCTAAGACCCCCACAGTTTGATTGAAACACATTCCTGTACCAAATGAAATACTATGCAATGGATGGAATCTCTACACAAACTATGTATCTTCAATTTCTATCTTCTCCAGACTGCCCATAGTCATCTGATGCAGCCTCCAGGTGACTTCGTGTTGTCTTCAGGACGCGGTGTGTCTTGCACAGCTGTTTGCAAATGGCCTTCTCCATTTGCTTCTTGCGCTGGTTTGCTGCATTCAGTTGGGAGACTGTCTCCTCAAGCGTCCTGCGTGTCCTTATAAGTCGTCGCTTTAACTCCGCATTCTCCTGCTCCAGCCTGGAATAATCTCTTTGCAGGTCTGTGTGTTGATCTCCTGAAACAATTTTACAGTTTCATCCAGACGTGAAGGCTTGTATAAATGACACACTAACATTAAGCAGGAAGTTGAAGGGAATTATTTTAACAACAATGAGCAATTAAATTGAAAAAAACTGCTGGATAGATGACATCAGGTAGAAGATAAGGGAAAGTGAAGGAGTTGGAAATGAAAACATGGGAAAAAAGGTGATTAGAAGAAAGCAGTGTTGGTTAGAGGGTAGGATAATAGAAAGGAAGGTGGAAGTAAAAAAAATCTGAAAGAGGGAAGTAGAAGGAAAATCGAACGTAAGGCAAAGGCTTTATTCAATTAAATAGGTACAATAGCGAATGGTATTTGAATGTTACCTGCTACATAAACTATTAGTCTAACCTATTTGTAGGCAGTACAATGTAAAACATTGTAATCTTAAAAATGACATAGAAGGTACATGTTAAACAAGGTCACCCTTAGCTGCTTGTAAATCTGTCAGCTCATTTATGCACACACTTTCCTGTTGCACTGTCTCATTTTGCATACAGTAAAACTAACTTATATTACAACTGACCCAACAAATTTACAACTTGGGCACAGAAAATAAAAAGTGCAATTAAAGGTTAGTTCAAATGTATGTTTGTTTGCACGTAGCAAGTGCCACTACCATAAATTAATAGGCCACGGGGAAGATGGGGAGGGGGCTAGCAAGGGGAGGAGGAAAGAACATTATAAACTTAGAATCTAACAATCCTCCTTAAGCTAATTCATATTTCTACATTTTCTGCAATAACTTCAGTTTTAAAATATTTTTGGTAAACGTGGCAATGTTGATGCACAGAAGACATTTGTGTTGAATTTTGGAGATCTTATTTTGGACTTGTAATTATCCTTCAAAGTAAACTATAATTCTATTGCAATAATTCTGCGTGACATATTAATGAAGGATACACAGCAGAGGCAGGAATAACGAAAACAGCGATTTAACGAAACTATTTTTAGGAACCGTAAAGAAATAACAAAAAATGTATTAAATAACTAAGAGACTTCGGTAAATTGGAATATTAATAATAATGTAAGTCTGTAAAAATACTAGCGCTGGCTGCAGTATATACTTATTTCTCCGTAGAAAATCATAAACCATCCGTCGAGAAAAAAAAATTAGCTAAATTGGTTGAAAACTTTGGCAGCGGGAGTGATTTTGAGATATGCACGCACGGGCGCGGTCGAGCGAGCGACGCTGTGTAACACAAGCGCTTGCCTAGATCCTTAACCTAGCGGCCGGCGACTGAACGAGCATCTAGGTAGCCAGCCTCCACAGCGCGGCGATGGACAGCGCAGGAACTAATTCATACATAGTGCTTTGCATCTCCGTTAGAATGCGTTCCAGTGCAGCGTGCTCTATTGGTGAATTCCATTACTGATAAAATGCAGTAGTGTCCAGGGTGATTATTTGCTCCTACGTCCTGTGATAAAACTGGTGAATTTATACAAAAAATTAAGTAATACTATCTATGCAGACTTTCTGCAACAAGTTTATTTCTGTAACCGTAAATAGTTTCTCCAATGCTAAAAAAAAATTCCACCAACACCACCACCCTTACCAACACCCCCACCCCCCAAACCAAC